>CAXKVX010002148.1:0-82923 GCA_964058865.1 Eleocharis quinqueflora
AAATCGAGGAGGAGGAAATGGAGGTAGAGAAGCAAATTGATCAGGAAATGGAGAAAGAGAAGAGTGTTAACGAATTGGAAAATGTGGAAAGTATTAAAGAAGAAAATGATTCTGTGATTGCACAAGACATGGATCAGGAGGAAATGTATGCAGAAATTGACACACCAATTGTAGGTAAGTTAGCTAGTCTGGTGTTTATTAAACTTATATTAGGACAATTAATATGTCATTTTATCTTATTTTGTTTATGTATCAGAGGAAGAATCTGTCATGGATGTCGATGTTCTGGCAACAAACCGGAATGAAGCAACACCAGCACAAGGTAATTTCGTTTCTAATTGTGATCGTGATTATGGGATTTGTAGTTGGTTCCTTTTTTTACTGTATTTAATTTACTATATGATTATAGTAAAAGTGGTCAAGGCCGGGAAAGGGCTAGTGAACCAAGCAACCATAAAGTCTCCTGCAGGTGAATTGTTTGTTTGTTTCTAATTCAGAATTTTTTTTTATTTCTTGGTTTTGATTTTGATCAAATTTAATAAAGGACTTGTATCAACTTCACTATTAATAGTCAGTTCCAGAACTGATACTTTCTACATTTATTTTATGGGAGCTGATAGGTAGATATCATATTTGATATTCAACTATTGATATCGATTTTATTATGCATCTTGAGTTGAGTTATCATACACATTATTTGAGTTATTATGCATGCTATTTTTTGTAATGAAATAGTTATACATGTTGTTGATTTTATTATGCACATTTAGTTGAGTTATCGTGCACATTATTTGAGTTATTATGCATGTTATTTTTTGTAATGAAATAGTTATACATATTATTTTTTTGTATTGAAATAGTTATGGTATAACATGCATAATAACTCAAATAATGTGTATTATAACTCAACTAAATGTGCATAATAAAATCGGTATCAATAGTTGATATCAAATGTGGTATCTACGAAACATTATCTTTATTTTATTTCTTTTTTATTTGACTAGGAAAAAAGCTGTCTTCCTTGAGTGAAAGGCACTCAATTAATCCTGAGCCTGTTAAACTAACTCCAACAAAATCTACAGGTATGCTGCTACTAGTTTTTCAAGTGCTCTCTACTTTCTGTTGGAATGTTTGCTTATTTTTTACTTTTGAATAACATGTAGAAAAGAAGGTTTCTCTCATTATTAATCATGGCAGTGCATTTCGTTCGGAACCAAGGAAACCGATTCATGGTATACCACTTCCTAATTTGAATAATATTTACTTTGTTTAATGTAATGAGATCTTGAAACGTTATATTTTGTGTTAGTTGAAGTACCATATGAAGATGTGCATCATGCCACGTATAGAAATTACAACAGAATGCAAAATATTGGTTAGTGTTTTATCAGTCTTTTCTGCTAATACTATGTTTTAGTATAATGGTCTTTTATTTAATTCTTTCTTTCTTGGCGATTATCTAAGCATTAATTAATGTTCAGTGGATTTGGTGATGTGGAGGGATGTATCAAAATCAGCACTAGTGTTTGGTTTGGGCACTTTTATGCTCGTTTCCTCTTCCTATGCAAAAGATCTCGATTTCAAGTATGATAACATTTGCTTCTTTAATTTTTTTATTTTAAAAGTCAACGGGATTTTCTCCATTTTTAACAAGTAGAGGAGACCTCTTCCACATAGTGTTAATTTCGGAAAATTTTCATAAAGGACCTTTTATGAGCCGTAGTAAAAATATTGAAAAAATAGATGTAATAATAATAATAATAATAGCAAAACTAATAGTAATAAAATAATAACAATGACAATAAAATTGTAATAATTAGAAAATAAATAATATAATAATAGTAATAATATTAATTATAAAGATTATAATAAAATAATAATAATAATAATTACAAAGATTATAATACTAATAATACTAATACTAATTACAAAGATTAAATACTAATAATTATAATAGTAATAATAACATTAATAAAAAATTTAATGACATCCGATAAAATGAATAGCAATATTATCAGTACAAAATTATTTTTATTATAAAATCTTTATAATTATTATTACTATTATTATATTATTTTTTTAATTATTACAATTTTATTGTCATTATTATTATTTTATTGTTACTATTAGTTTTGCTATTATTGTTATTAATATTATTACTAGTATCATTACTTCTATTTTGTATTCAATATTATCACTAAAGTAGTAGAAATAAAAAAAATTTGTGATATCCTTAGGAACGCGACTAGTAGTAGCGCTTCTGATAGGAATCAACTTTGTAAAGTAGAATGGGGGCCAGACAAGAAAAAAAACTGAGGAAAATATAATTGGATTGATGTTAGGGGCACGCCTCAGACCATTTTGTAATAATTTTTAGAGGCGCTAGATCATTCCTTTTACTCCGGCCCATTAAAAGACCGTTATGAAAATTTTCCGATAATCTATGCTTAAAATTTCTTCTCTTTTTTGTTACCTACATTGGAGGAAAGAGCATCCGATGCTGAATAAAAGCTGTCAAATGTTCTTTGTACTAGATTTTCTGGATATTTATATCACTTTTGTAATATATATTATAACTTCCCTTTTCTTTTTGCCCCCCTATGGTGCAGTTTAATTTCAGCAATTTCCTACATGTGTCTCACATACCTTGGCCTTATTTTCACCTACAGAACAATCCTTCAAAGGTATTTTTTTTCAACAAAATATGCACTATATTGCAACTTGATGCCACTTTTAGAATCTGGACAGTAATGAGCTGTCCATTTGAATTTTTTTGTGAACAAATTGAGGAAATACTAATTTATTGGTATATGTGATATTAATCTAACAATATTACACTCTACAGAGGTATAAATATTGATTCAGAGGAAGGACAAGAGCAGGCATCCATTCTAGTTGGAGAAGAGGAGGCCATCTGGCTTCTAAGGCTTCTATTACCTTATATAAATGAGGCTCTTTTAAAGCTCAAAGGTCTCTTTTCTGGGGATCCTGCTACCACTATGAAGGTAAATTGTAAAGTAAATTTTTTACAAGAATAATAATTTTACACTACGAATTGAAAATGTTCTTTCTATGCAAGAGAACTAGTTAATTAAAAACTGCATTAATTGATTGAACTGCAGCACAAATTGTTACAAAAAAAATTTAACCAAAAACATACTTTGAATTTGTGGGCCTGAGCTGCTAGTGATACTTCATACTTGCCGCTTGTTATAAAAAAACTATTTTTGTTTCTTGGAAAGAAAAGAAGATAATATACTAATAATGAGAATTAATTATGTGTTAAATATCAGTTGGCGTTACTACTCTTTGCAATGGCCAGATGCGGAAGCTTTCTGAATCTCTGGGCTTTGGCCAAACTAGGTACTGTCTTTCAAAATGGAATTCTCTGCTTTCAACACTACATTCCAAATTGGCTATATCGTTTATATTTCTTATATTTAGTATCAGTAGTACAAACAAAAAGCTGGTTCATACTTAATTGGGGTGCAGAGCGAACACTTGACTTTAAATTTGTCAATCAATGCAGTGTTCTTTGGAGTCTTCACCATCCCCAAAATCTGCTCCTCTTATTCCACCCACCTTGCAAGATATGGTAAGTTTCCTATAATTTTGCCAAAAAAAGTTTCCTATAATGTTTTCTTGTGTTATATAAATAAGTATATTTTGTTTTTCTTGAGTAATTCGTACCTTCTAATGGAAAACTAAAAACTTCAAGGCTGTAATCAGAATTAATGTACCCATCTAATGAAGAACGAAAAACTTTTACAAGACTGTTGCCAGACTGGACTATTTCGTTAGATGGGAAACATACTAGCTGCTAATATTCTTAATTTAGGAAAAAAAGAAGATGAATTAGCATTCTGAAATTGTGGTAGGCAGTTTGAAATTTGCAGCTTTTAACATTTTAAGAATTGTTTTGAAATGAATTAGCATTTACTTTGTATACTTTGTGTTCGCTTACGGATTAAATTTTTTTATTAGTTTAATCTGAAAGAAATATGGAATTCATATACTTTATAGTGGGACTGAGTGGAGAAGGCATGGAAATCCCATGTGTATAATTTACTCATTAAGCTTCAGATAAATTGAATAAAGTTTGTGAAACTCAAAATGCTAGCCAAAATCATTATAAACTAATTGTTTGACAGTCCAACTTAGACATTAGCTCAATAGATTAGGAAAAAAATATTATATTGACCATCTTTTCCTTGACATAATCAGTTGTTCCAACTTTCAATTCTTTTGAGATTTGAGGGCTATAACTTTTAGTCTCCTGGCTCACCTACCAAAGTTACCTACCTCTAAACTTTTTATTCAGTCATGTGGTGCCAGATCATATGGTAGAGAAAGGGTAAATTCCCAAGTAAAAATACAAAGGCAGTCACTTTAGATGGGTGCTGGAGTATTGATTCCTTTTGCCTTTACCACGTGCACTAAGTAGTAAATTAGACGCAAGACAAAAATTATATAAGCTTTGTGCTTCATCAAAAGCTTTTTCTACTCATCCCATGCATTATTAGTCATCCTTGTCAGATTAAAAAGAAACAAGAAACAAGAAAGAGAGAGATTCAGAGCACTTCCTTGATATAATATTACCTTGTCTACTTCAAAGTATACTCTAGTAAATCTGACACAACCTAAGTTTGAATTCACTATGTTTTATTATTATGTGGATACAATAATTGTATTGAGTGTGATGTCAAACTTTGGAGTCTTCTGTTTGTCTGGTCTTAGCATGTGCTCAGTTCTTGGGTGTTTAGCTGCTACCTCACAATTATGTGCATGTCATTTCTTTCTAAGTAGTACCTTCCATGTTGTATGTATGTTATAGTTCCTTTTTTTTCTTCTAAGTTAAAATGCAAACAAGTTTATATATATAGAACTCATGAAATTGTTGAAACTAGTGACCACTTTTAAGCTGTCAATGCCTCTTGCAATAGAAAAGCATCCAATCATTTCATTGTCATGATTTACTGTGGTGCCTAAAATGGAGCAATTCGTGTAGGTGTTCACAATACCAGATCCCAAATTATCTTTTTCTTTTTTCTTTTTTGAGAAAAAGATGGAGGTCCGGCCTCCAATTCCATTAAATTGATCACAAAATGTGATCTTTGGATGTACAAGGAGCAATTATAAATTTAGAAAACAAAATGGAAAAGAGAAGTCAAAATGAAAAACAAGAGTAAGAGTACAAATTAAGACAATCCTGACTCCCAAATTATCTTAATAAACAGCCAATTCATGTAATGAAGATGTTTTATTTTGGTCATAAGAAAACTTTAATTTTCCATGAAGTTATTTTAAGTTCTTTTTTTGTATATAAGCATGACTTGGCTAACTGTAAACATGCAGGTAAGTTCTGGGTTGAAAGGTTTAGAGATGGCTGGGAAGCTTGCACCCACAAGAAGGCTGTTGCGACAGCACTCTTCACACTCTTTTGGAATATCTCTTCTACGATTGCTCGTGTTTGGGCTGGTATTATTCTTAATCTCTAATCTTTGACTGTCTAATTAGGAATAATAAACATCTGACCATCTTGAATACCTAAAAATACCAGTTCCAGTTTCTGATTTCTTTTTCTAAGTTTTACTTTTTAACTCCCAATTGTGCAAACTAATAGATATTAAACTCCAATTAATAATTGCATGAGGTTTGATAATGATGCACCCAACAATGAAAGAAAACAATAATAGAGATAATTGCATGACATGTTTACATACAAGGACTGAAAATGCTGTAGAGACGAAAACGTGTTGATCCTACGAAGAAATGTTAACCCTGTACGAGTTCATCGGAGGAAATTTTCAAGTATCAATTCTGTAGCCTAAAAAGGTTCAACCCGGTAGCGGAGAAAAATCTGGCCAGACGATCATTGGCAACTCTAAAAACAATGTTGTCTAAACTGTAAGACAAAATACTAAAATGTATCCATCATAGAATTTTTTTTTTTTTTTTTTATCAATGGTCTTCTAATTTCTCTCATTGAGCAGTGTTCATGCTAGTGGTCGCATTCAAGTACTACCAACAGAGATTGATAGAGGAATGGAACGAACAAGATGAAGTGGAGGTAGATGAGATGCAAGAAAATCCCAAAAAGCCTAATCAAGCCCAAGGCAATGGATTCCATCACCGACAGAGAAGTGGGCCCGTTACATTTGAGGTCAATAGAGAAAGAAAGGTAAAAAAATCGCTTTAGGAAAAGTTTGTGTTTTTGTACAGCATTTTCTTTTGTGGTTTCCTGTGTTGCTGCTGTACAACTACAAGTGACAAATTGAACCAGAATTTCCTGATAGAGAGAGAGGGATGGATGATATTGAAAATTAGTATAATTTGTGTGGTGAAAGAGAGTTATATATGGTTTTAGCATGTAACCTCTTTTTTAATCTCTGGCTGTAAATTGGAGA
This sequence comes from Eleocharis quinqueflora, assembly GCA_964058865.1. Taxonomy (NCBI): domain Eukaryota; kingdom Viridiplantae; phylum Streptophyta; class Magnoliopsida; order Poales; family Cyperaceae; genus Eleocharis; species Eleocharis quinqueflora. Next base: position 6,408 of record CAXKVX010002148.1, read on the forward strand.
GAGCTTGTAATTGTTAACAGATCCGATATGGTAAGACGCAATTATATAAGGGAACTGATACAAAGATATCAATATTGATACCGACTATCGATATCGATATTATTATGCACATTTAGTTAAATTATTATGCACATTATTTAAGTTATAATGCATGTTATTTTTTGTACTGAAATAGCTATGCATATTATTTTTTATATTGAAATAGTTATGCATGCTATTTGAGTTATTATGCATATTATTTTGTTAACATGCATAATAATTTTTTCAATACAAAAATAACATGAAATAACATGCATAATAACTCAAATAATGTGCATAATAATATCGATATCGATAGTCGGTATCAATATTGATATGTACGGAACATTTTTCATTAAATAATTAGATGGTGGGGGCATTTTGGATCATGGTTTGTCGAGCCGTTTTTTTGGGTTCGGCTTGTTCTGTAAAGGCAGTTTAACATGTAACAATTATTCGACAAATTATGAAATCTAATGTAAATATCAAAATCTATAAATTTGTAAGCATAACTAAAATTATTAATAATTGAAAAACGCACATAACCTGACAAATAATAACTTAAATTAAGTTTACAATAAGAATCTTAAATATGCCTAACATTCATCCGATGGCAATTTATATAATCCAATAGAACATTTTTTAGTGACAATAAAAACATCTATTAGACACACGAAATTAGCAAATTTGTAGAAAAATAATAGCTAAACTCGATGACGCGTACACATAATCCATTTTCAAAACTGTGTTGATTTTCATAGATGTGCATGCATAGCCCTAATTTGAATTTGGGCTTATCTCAAAACAAATGAGCCCAATATGAATCCGTATCTCTGAAATGATTAGAAATTTTTAGGAAAAAATTGAGCAGTTTTACTGAGTAACATTGTAGCAACGCTGTAACAATTATTGTGCGGACAGGTCAAAAACGCATTTAGAACTGCATGCAAGAAGCAATGATGTGTTACCAAGGAGCTTGTAAGGGTCAATTAATACGAGCATGGCTAAAATAATATGCATAGTACACCACATAACGTATTATGTATATAGATATAGGTCAATAAATTGAGATTTAAGTTGCTCAATAAATTCTTCATATGAAAATATTGTAGGAAAACAAATTTCGTATTTTTTAGAGCTTTCTTGCTATTTTTTAAATATTTTTTAAAAACAGTCCAGATTTAATACTACAAAAGTGTCATTTCTGGACTGTTTTTTAAAATTATTTAAAAAATAGCAAGAAATCTCTAAAAATCACAAAATTTTATTTCCTACAAGGTTTTGATATGAAGAATTTATTGAACAATTTAATGACCAAATTAAATACAAATGACCCCATAGTACGTTATGTGGTGTACTATGCATATTATTTTAGCCATGCTCCAATTAATACTCATATTAAGCTGGTTCATTTTCTGGAACTTGCTTTGTATGATAGCAAGTGATTCTGAGCTCTTATAGGACCAGGGGCGGAGGGAGTCTTTCAGTCGCAATATTACAAGTTTTCAGGTTACACATACAACATAATACTAATCCTTATTTTTTTTCAAAGTAATGGGGGTCAGTAATGTGAAATTTTGTAAAATTATGGGGGTCATTTTATTGTAATCATAGCACTTTACTTTCAAATATACAAAAAATAACATGTAACAAAGCCAGTTCACTGGGTCGAAACTAAACAGTAATCTTCATGTAATCAATTGCTACAGGCAAAGTCTCATAATGAATTGTTCATAAATCATGTTTATTTTCATTTGAAAAAGGCTACATATTTTGTTAACATTAGTGAGCGTGGAGCCGTGGAGTATCCTTTTTGTAGGACTGAGATGGAGGAATGAGAGTTCGTATCTGCTGTTATTCTTGGAATAACAAGATTCTGTTATTCTTTGATTCGACCGTCAGATTTCTACGCAGATGAACGTACAGCACATATGAACTGCACGAGGCTCGATATATTATATATTTTAACCGTTAGATTAAAAATAAACGATCAGATCTGAGAAAAACAGAGTTCGGAGGAATGAACCCAGTGACAACCTCTCACCATCAGGAGGAAAATAGCCGAGATATGACTAGATAAATAAGCCTGAGCAAATATAATTTGGAAGAGCATTATTGCTGACGAAGATATTAAATGAAAGAGTACATGAATTGTTAGATTATTTGTGTAACTTTGTACAGTTGTAAGAAGAACATTTTTTTTTCATCTTGCAATTTTAATGCACTCACAAAAATGAATTGAATTTTACAATTAAGCTGTTAAGAGGTAAGAACTTCGAATAAATTTAGCTTTTATAGTTAAATCTCAATATGCAGCATGTCATCTTGTATGCTCAGTTGCTCACTTGTATACCCTTGACGGTTATTGTCACAAGCTGATTTTAAGAGCTTGCTATGTTTCTTCCATGATGGCAAAACCTAGAAAAAGAATACCCTCATCTCAAGGGGGGAAAATGTAACATACATACCAATTTTTTTTTCTTAAAAGTAGTTGGTTCATAGAAATTATCCTGAATATCATATGTAGGCTCTTCCACATTATATCAAAGATCCATATTAACTCTTTTCTCCTTTTTCTTTTGTTTATTTTTGCAAAAATCGAAGAGGAAAGAGCAATATTCAGTTGCAAGTCATTTTTTACTGGCCCAACTTGATAATGTCAAGGCAGAAATTCTCAAGCTATATCTTCATGATACAGCATGAAGAGAAACGACAACAACACAATACTTTACTAATCCTAGCAAACACTATATCTTGATGATACTGCAAGAAGTTGAAAAAGAAGAAGAGAACATTACAGGACTATACAAATAACGTCAACAGCCGAACATCTCATGATAATGATTTCAACACTGAACCATAATAATTTACTATCACTCAGATTGCTTCAGCCCTTCCACTTTTAAACAATGTGAAATGAACTCCCTTAAAACTATACAAGTTCACCTTATGCACGAAAGAAAACAAATAACAACTTAGCTGAGTGCTACTAGGCAGTTGTAGAGTGCTTGATCAGCCAATCCATAACCACATCTATGTTGACTGAATCCTTGCAAGATATCATGTAACAAGACACCTCTCTATCTTTTATATACTCCAAACCTCTGCATGCACGAATTCAGAAAAATTAATATGAAGGGATGTGAGCAACATTAAATAGGGACTCTCAAATTGATGAGAAAGAAAAAGAGGGGTACATGCTCCATGCTAATTGCTGCATCTCAACTGGTACTGGAGCAAAAAAAAAAAAAAAAAAGGAAAGAAGTTCAGAACTTACAGTTGGTCAACTAAAGCCTGCTTGGAAAGAGCTTCAGATTTGTCTATTTTGTTTCCAAGTACAAGCAGCGGGATCCCTTTTAGAGACTGCTTGGTAAGAAGGTCATGAAGTTCACTTTTTGCTATTGGCACACTGTCTCTGTCTGCAGCATCCACCACATATCTGAAGCAAAAAGGAACACAAACAAAAATTAGCATGTCAGCTGAAGAAAGGTTTATTAGCAACTTTAAGCATCTCATATTATCTCTGGGTTCTACAACTATTGTGTCAAATGTTGTAGAATTTCTACCAGACTAACAGCAGAAAGCTGAGAGCAATTGTATACATATTTACATGCTTGGTGTGCAAGGAGACGAATATCTTATAGGCTACAAGCAGGGGCGGATCTAGAGGCCATTTAGCCCGGGCACAACTAATCCCCAACACTTTGGTTGAGATCAAGCCCGGGAACAAACCCACTAAAACTCACTCAAATATCATTAAAAGCTCATTTTGAAATTTTAACTGCAAAAATAACTAAAAAACACTAAATTTTGCGTTTTTTGAATTTGCCCATGAATGGTTCCGCCACTGGCTACAAGGTCGAGAGTTCAAACTATACCAATTTGTAAAGATCTTCACATAGTGATTACTGAATCAGTATGGCAATGCTTCAAGAATTTTCACAGGAACAAAACGACTATAGTCACTTCCTAGTGGAAAACATATAACAACACCAAAGGCAGAAAAAAAGTATCTTAGCTAAAAGGATATTAAGAAAATATAGTAATTTTTTTGGAAGGAGAAATAACGAATTACAGGATAGCAGAGACACCACGACAATACCGCTCCCACATAGTACGGAATCTTCTTTGACCACCTAGGTCCCAGAGCTTTATAGTCACATTTCCTTTTGTTACTTTGCGCATATTGAAGCCCACCTAATTTTTCATGCACAGAACCATATATACGAGCTTAAGAAAATAATATCAATCTATCAAAGGGGCTATTAAAAAAATGGCCCAACAAGCAAATAGAAGGCATTGCCAAATCCTATCAACAAGAGTTTAATAATAAAAGCAGGTCATAATATTGATGGGAAACCTAAAAAGTTTATTTATCAGACTTGAATATGCTTTGGATCTGCTAAATTTAATGGCAGAAGTGACATTGGTAAAAAAATAATAAATAAAAAACAAAAAGAAAATGTTTTGGAGAAGAAGCAATACAGTTGGAATCATGTCTTCACTGCAGCCGCCTGTCTGCAAATTCAAAAAGGAGAAAAAGATTAAATATAGGAAAGCAAGGCACACGTAAAAGAATTCATAAGAGATGGAATTGCACTTACTGCAATTGCATTAACCAGAGAGGTCTTTCCAGCATTTTGCAAGCCAACAAGAGAGAGCTCCATTTCCTGTTTGAAAAACAAGCTGGGGAAGGAGCAAGGAAATTATTCTAAAGAAGAATATAATCGGAAAAAAATATATAATTTTGGTAATTTCTGCGATTACATTATGTTGAGAAAAACAATAACTATACCAGTTAATATGTAACAGTACATTCTGATACAGAGCCTAACCAGTGTTGAGAGCTCAGTGGCAACTTTTTATATTCTGAACTAAAATTTAAGTCCGATTATGCCTGAACCATCGCCCCAATGAGACAATCATGTCACAATTCAAAAGGCTCTCCTACACTATTAAATTCGAAAACTACACTCTAGATCTATCTTAAATTATCATGAAAATAAGATCTACACCAGAACTATTGCATCAAAGAGAAACTAAAAAAAATCATCCAAACGAACAATCAATCAGAAGAAATCAGGCAAATCTAATGTACCTGCGGAGCCAATTGAGCAAAGAATCGAAGAGCCCCATCGTTCCCTTGAGACAAACGCTGGTGGCGAAGAACTGTAGAAACCCTAGGCTGGAATCGTACGAGCAGTAATAGAAGAGACGACAAAGCGAATTGGCGGTGAGTAGAGAGAGAGAGAGAGACGGAATGTGGAGAAGTTCCTGCTGGAAAAATACAACGCAGTTAAACTGCAAGAATTAAGCAAGAGGCTTGACACGGAAAACATCCCTTTACATTGATTTTCTCTGTAGCTAATCTTGCGTGTGATACGCTAAGACGGGTTAGATCCGTATCCTCGCGAGTCGGCGGATTCAGCATTTTCGCCACGGAGTTTCAAAATTTACGAATTTTTTCGAGAGTTCGAACTGATGATTATTCTTAAAAAAAAATTATGTTATATGATCGTTTTTTAAAAAAAAACTAAATATATGATCATTTTTGAAAAAAAAATACAGAAGAATTTAGTTGTTTTGCCTGAGTGAATGTGGCTTCGTCCTTGAATTTAAGCTCAGTTTTTTTTTAACCAAAGCAATCAAACTAAAATGAAAATATGTCATCACTTGTTTTATTTTTCAACTAAAACAAAACATAAATAAAAAGAAAAAATTTGTATCATACTTTTCAACAAAAGATTATTCAATACTAAAAAACGGAGCGCGGCTACGTCGCGTCTTAAATGATGTATCATATAAATCGACGGTGTGTTAAATGATGAATTAACATGAAAAACATGCATGTATCATATAAATCTGATAAAATTATTATTATACGTTAATACATATATATTTAAGCATATTATACATTAGTACTTAGAATAAAGTTCATAATTAATCAATTAATTCAGTCTTCTTTTGATCAAAATCAGGAGCTCACTATACCGATTATAATTAATTATATTGTGATATGCATGTCAGGTGTACCTATCAAAATCCAATTCTATCATAATACAAAACAAACCGATTACCAAACAAAAATAAAAAAGCAATTAATATAGAGTGTGTATCGCTAATTCGAATTAAAGATTGTTCGCTAATTCGAATTAAAGATTAACAATCTTTCTGAATCCGAATTAAAGATTAACAATCTTTCTGAATCATATCAGTGACGATTGAGTGTTGATCTTCTAATCTGACGATTCAGATTGAGATATATAGAGTACATAGCGAAAAAATACGCAGAGAATACTAGTGAGAAAATAATGAAAAACTTAGAAATGAAAGCCCACAAAAATGTAAAAAAGTAACAAAATAAGGCCTAATTATGTATACTGCTTTAAGATCTGGGCTCATGAACCAGAAAAACCTGGCCCACATTGGATTGTGAGAAAAGCATCTCGTGTACAATTTTACAAACAAACAAACAAATAGTGAAAACAGGCACAAACATGGCAAATGAGATCTTCTACCGCCGCGCAGCAAAAATACTGTGCGTGCTGCGTAACAAATTTCAATTTTTGATTTATATCGAGATTCGTGCAAGCTAGATTTTATAATATCAGACCTCTTGAATCAAATCTGAGCCGTCCGTAACTTACAGCACAGAAAATCTGAATCGTTCATTCCTGTTGCGCGACATAAAATCTGCTTTCCAAACATGGAGGCAAAATGAAAATGAGGCTTATCCGTTTTGATAACCGTGCTATGTGTATGATGCTATCTGATCCGTCAAATGTAATCCGATCCGATCCGATTCCGACCCAAGAACTAAACTTGTGTATAGAGTATAGTGATGATTTAATTCGTATGGGTCAGCTTTACTTGTATAAATAAAATTGTTCTGATTAAGAATTTATGATGATAAAGCTCGCTTGCTCAGGTGATTTCGCGTCTCTTTTTGGTGCCAATGGCCACAGTTTTCTTTTCTTTTGGGAAGAATTGGAGCATTCCGGCTGTTGCAGTATCATGATTTTGCCCATTCAAAGTTCTCATTATTACTTAGTTATATCAGCAATGTTATGGTAATATATATAGAACATTTCATTCCGTCGTGTACGGCTATATATTTTCTTAATAAATCGAGATTTAAATTGCTCAATAAGTTCTTCATGTCAACACCTCGTAGATAATCAAATTTCGTAATTTTTAAAACTTTCTTGTTATTTTTAAATATTTTTAAAAATATCTCAGATTAATATTAAAAAGTGTCATTTTCTCGACTGTTTCTAAAAGAATATTAAAAAATAGCAAAAAAACTATAATGAAATTTGATCTTCTACGAGATTCTGATATGAAAAATTTATTGAGTAAATTAAACATGCATAGTCAGTGGTAGACCTATGTATAGGCATGCATAGGCAAGTGCCTAGGGTCAATTTGCAAAAATGACTAGATGATTTAATAATTTACTCATGAGTGTCTGATTTTAATTAAAATTTGAGAAATAAGTGTCCAATACTCTCATCTGTTTTATATACAAATGGAGAGCGAAAGTGTACTTTTCTTTGCTTTGATTATCGACCATGACAGAAACTTTTAATACTATGATGAATACCTATGAAAAAATGCCATGTCATATTGAAAAGACATTTCACAAGTTTGTATTTATTATTGTTCATAAAAGTCAACAGTTGTAAGAAGCTAAAAAAGTAAACTAAATAGCTTCATATGAAGTCTCATATTTCTATCAAACAAATGCTAACAAACATGAAAAAAATATATATTTTTGTTATCTTAATTAAATTAGAAGCAAAATTAGGAAACAAAAAATTAATATTATTAATTTTTTTAATAATAATAATAATATTATTATTATTATTATCATTATTGTTGTTATTATTATTATTATTATTATGTCTCAGGATCAATAAATTGTGCCTGCGCAAAATTTTCGTCTGGATCCGCCCTTGTGCATAGCCCAAACAAATGCTAACAAACATGAATAAATATATATTTTTGTTATCTTAATTAAATTAGAAGAAAAAATAAGAAACAAAAAACTATTATTATTGAAATAAATATTATTATTATTATTATTGTTGTTGTTGTTGTTGTTGTTGTTGTTATTATTATTATTATGTTTATTATGTTTATGTCTCAGGATCAATAAATTGTGTCTGCGCAAAATTTTCGTCTGAATTTGCTCCTGTACATAGGCGCATAAGACGGAAGGGAGTGTTCTATGCATATTACCATAGCTTTGCTCTAGTTATATATATTTTCTAATATAAGAACTCAAATCTAATTTAAATTTGATCTAATTTTTTTTTTAGGTTTATATATATCGAATTTCGAATCACGTCTTCCATGCGGAGGTTGTTTGTAGTCATCAGATTGCTTAGTTATACCTTATAAATTGTCTTTTCAAATAACATTAATAAATTATGGTCATATCATAGCTTATGACTTATAAATATGAAAATTTCAACTAATTAATTTTTAATACTAAATCATTAGTCCAAATTACATATATATCATGTTAATATTTGATTTGGATATCCAATTAATTTCTAGGATCCGAGCTATGGTCTGATCATAGTCATTTTTTCTTTAAGGCGTATGAATATCCAAGATCCGATAACTATGCTCGGATTCGATAACTTTTAGTCATAACCTAGGCCGTCTAGGTTATCAAGTATGACAATATTCTTAAATTAGTATTAACACATTATTATATAGTGCAAATTAGACTTAAAATAGTGAAAAAAAAATTGAAACTACTAGTCTGAATACCTGTTTTATTTAGTCTTAATATCTATTTTATTCAGTATGCACATAATTTCTGTACAAAACAGACTTGAAACAGCTAGTATGTCCATCAGAGGAGTTAGTATGACCATATCCTTATTTAGTATGCACATCATTTTAGTACAAAACAGACTCGAAAAAGTGTAAAAAAAAAACAAATTTGAAACAGTTAGTCTGAACACCTATTTTATTTAATCTGAACATCTTTATTCTTTAGTCTGAACACATTTTTCATTTAGTATGTACCTCAGAACTGACTTGAAGCAATGCAAAAACAAACCTAAAATAATTAGTCTTAGCACCTGTCTTATTTAGTTTGAACATATTTTTATTTAGTCTGAACACCTGTTTTATTTAGTCTGAACACATATTGTATTTAGTCTGAACACATGTTGTATTTTAGTCTGAAAACCTGTTGTATTTAGTCTAAACATCTGTTGTATTTAGTATGAACTAGTATAACCATATCTTAGTTAGTATAAGCACAAAATAATGTTTGATCTTCGAACGAACGTAACTTTTGACTTGCAACTCCGATTCGCGCGTATGAGCACTTTTCAGAAACAACACGACACGACGCACACACTTTACTGGGGTCACACCCCGTAATGACGCAGTTTTGACCTCGAAAAATGCTTATAAAGCCTGCAAATCATATTTTTTATTTTATCTGCACCTTTTTTGCTCAAATTTTCTTAAAAAAATGCTCGAAACAATGCAAAAACATATATAAAACAGATAGTATGAAAATATGTTTTATTTAGTCTGCATCTCTTGCATTCTGTGCAAAACAGACATGAAACAGTGTAAAAAAAGATTTTAAAAAGCTAGTATGAACACATATTTCAACTAGTTTGAATACTTGTTTTGTGTAGTGTGAACACTTGTTTTGTTTAGTTTGAACACCTATGCATTATATGAAAAACATTCTTAATAGTGTGTAGGACGAATTCTTCTGTTTGACTGTTTGACTTTTCATTTTTTAATGCGCGCTGTCTAACTTTTCATTTTTTAATGCGCGCTGTCTAACTTTTCATTTTTTATTCGCTTTAACTGTTTGACTTTATCTTTTTTAAAAATTAGTTGAAATACGCGTATATGATACAAAAGTTAGGATACGATTGATTAATCCCAAATTTTTATTGTAATCCGATATGAATCGGATCTCCGTTGACCGCCTACATCCATTTCAGTATCTCAAACGGAATATTATATACATATTTTTAGATTATCGGATCAGGAGGTTAACCTTTTGTTAAATGCCGACAATACACACAACACCACACCGCCTCATGCAAGAGAAAATTTATTTGTAGACGAAAGCAAGATCTCATATCAACAACGCACACTCGCACTATTTTCATAATCCAAATCTCCATCTTTTCCCTAACTTTTGCAGTTCCACTAACATATGCGTTAGGATAGCAATCATTGCATGGATTTTAGTACACACATGCCTTTTTTCCTCGATCCAAATGCTTCCATATTTTTTAAGCATCTATATATGCCTTTTGTTAAATACGAATTCTTATGCCGGTAGCAGCTACTGACGGTTCAGATTTTTTACGCTGTAGATTACGGACGGTTCAGATTTGATTCAGAGAGATTTGATATTATAAAATTTAACTTGTACGAATCTCAATACAAATAAAAAATTGAGATTTGTTTGTGGGCATCCGGGCATGATCTGTTAATTTGTTTGTGGGGTTAAAAAGTGGGACCGCTTTTCTTTTTGATTAAAAAGTGTTTTGGAAACTTCAAGCTTTTCATCTCGAGGCAAAAAGAGAAAAAGAAGATGTCGCTACATGGCCAGCATAGCAATCAAAGAGAGGCACTAATTGATCAGACTAACGAACTATTAATTCTTTTTATGAACTATATAATTACTTGAATATAAGGCCAAATAATTGTTCGAACTATATTTCTTTTTTTAATTTCTTGAAGGGATTCCATGCATGAACTATACATACACATACATAAGAGATCAAATCTTCAGAGCATCAACCCTAATTCAAAGATCCCTATAAATACATAGTAAGACGCACGATTTTATTTTAGTATTATACTATTATATACATAAAAGAAAGTAGTACAATTTTCTTCTGTTAAATCAGAAGGCCAGCACTTCATTTTCAGAGTTTCATGTGAAACTTGGATCTCTAAATAGATATTAAACGGTAAGAAGGAAAGGAAATTATTTGACCACAACTGGCAAGAATATTCCATTGTTACTGTGAAATAATAAGACAAAGAAAGTTTGCATCTACCGAATTATCAAAAAGAAATAATAATCAAATAAAATTTACCATTAGAGCATGAAAGCTGACAACTGACATGAGTCAAATCCTTTACTATCAGAGAGAAAATTATATACTTCATTTCATGGCATTTACCTCATGCGAGAAAAAAAGGACATTAGAAAGCAGCCCTTCAAAAAAAAAAAAGAAAGAAGGAAATATCCAACTCATCCCTAGAGCGGATGAAAAGTTTCTACAACTTCTCACAAACTAACACAAACACTAAGAACACAACTAATTTAACCCCATTTTAAATTAACCCCCCTGATAAAAAACAGAGATTTGAATCAAGATCAGTAGAGAGAAACTCAAACCCCTTGAAATCATCCATCTCCAAAAGCCACATTGGTTCGTCCCAATCGATTGTAGGTACTTCGATAGCCTCGTCTTTGACAATAGGAGCCGAATGCGTAGAAGAGGCCGAGGAAGAAACAGCGGAGCTTGCAAGGCTTTTGTCAGAGTCAGAACAGAGACTTACTGTATTAGTCTTTTCTTCCTCTTCTTCTCCATGGCTTTCGTCGGAGAGATTCTCGGATGGTGAAACAGGCTTGTGGTTTATCGGGTCGATGCCCATTTTGATGAGCTTTTTCTTGATGTGAGTATTCCAGAGGTTCTTTATCTCGTTGTCGGTTCGGCCCGGCAATTGAGCAGCAATCTTCGACCACCTACGAAGAAGCATGAAAGAACTGATTAATAATTCACACTAAAAAAAACCCAAAGAAGAAATCAAAAGAAACATAAAATATGCAATTTCAGATGAGATTGTGTGCGTAAGAGAGGGAGAGAGAGAGAGAGAGAGAGAGAGAGAGAGAGAGAACCTGTTTCCAAGCTGAGCATGGAGATCGATTACAAGCTTCTCTTCAGAGTCGGACAACAATCCCCTCTTCAAATCAGGTCTGAGATAGTTTAGCCACCTTAATCTACAACTCTTCCCACACCTCAGCAAACCTATCCCCAAGAACTAACAAATCAATTTCGACCAAAAAAAGAAGAAGAAAAAGATCGACCAAGACTGTGCAACAACAAATGGGGATAAATTAATCGAATGCAATAATCGAATCAACTACGTACGTACCAGCGAGCTTTGGGACAAGGCGCCAGCAACAAAGGGGATTGTTGAGTAAAAAGTCGAGCAGCTTTTTATCTTCCTCTGGATTCCATGGACCTTTCTTTAAGCCTACCTTTTCACAGCAAGGTTGCCTCCCCATTATTACCTCGCTTTGTTCTCTATATCCCTTCCTTTCTTCTGGAGTGATCAGAAAGAAGGATCTAGTACTAGAAGAAGAGGAGAGAAGCTTGAGTAGAGACTAGAGACTAGAGACGAGAGAGGGAGAGAGAGAGAGAGAGAGAGAGATTTGGATTCATAAAAGGTGGCGACGAAATTAAAGAGAAGATAAGAGAGGTATGCATACGCGTCGATGCGAGAGAGAAATGCGTACATTTTATTTTGGTTCAGTGCATGGCGTTACATTGTGCAACTTCTGTTACATTATATACATGCATTGTGTGATGACTGAATACTGATGGGTGGGTTGAAAATTGAAATTGCTCTGTTTTATTTTGATTTTAAATTTAAATCATCTGATTAAATTTTAACGGATGTGATTTTCTAACATAAAAGATTCGAATCAGCACCGGGATAATACACAATTTCGATACTAAATAGAGCATCTATATTAAATTTCACTGGCTCTGAAAAATACTAAAATTTAAAATTCAGAAATAGACACTCTGGAGTAAATTGAATCCACCCGTTATCTACGGATGCTTATCTGGTGCCGCGCAACATCATTCAAAGCCGAGAACAATGTTGCTGTGCGGAACTGACGCCGCGAATTTGATTTAGAGGATTCGTATTTTTTAAGTTTAGTTTGCACGAATCTTGATGCAATTGAAGGAATCATATTTTTGCGCGGCACGTATCGCACAACACAAGATCTGATTCCAACGATATAATGTACAAATATTTCTTGAACGAATTCTTAACACAAAATTTACACTATTTAAAACAAAAATAAACGCTTGTAAAGTTTTATTTAAAAAAATATATATGTCAATTGTTTTGTACTATGTCAGTAAGTATTAGAGAGCTGTTAAATGTTAATAGCTTGTTTGAACACTCAATAATAAACACTTTTGACAATTAGAATGAATGCTTTTTGCAAGTAGAATATATACTTTCATGAACCATAATAAACATTTGATATATATTTTTTTTTCCTGAAAAAAAGTAAACTATTTTGAACTCACAAAAATGCATGCATTTTAGCGCTATAAAACACGGTTCCATGCATGTAACTGAAAACCTTTTTTTCTGAGAAAAGTAGATTTAGCCTACTTAGAATTTTTAGTAAAAAGAAATAGAATATATACAGTATTTTGGAAAAAGAAAAAGAAAAGAAAAAATCAAATTGGTTTAAATTAAACCATCCAATATAAAAGTGAATAACAATACAACGTTGATAAGCCTCGTTCATTATATATCAATTATTAGAATTTAAGATGCAGATTTGATCAAGTTATATGTTGTTTTAGAATAATCTAGTTTAATTATAGGATAAAAAATTTGGAAGTTCGTAGGTACTGTCCTATTTTCATATTTGATGCAGAGACTGTAAGAAAAAACTATATGGATATGGTCCACAATAAAATTAGTGAGTGCTTTCAATAGATGCAATGAAAATATGCTTCCGATAGATGCTATTAAAAGGTGTCATTGCATTATTTTGTCTTCAGATGCATCTCTCCTTATAAAAATTGCTTTAATGACGGGCAATATAAAGAGATGAATTCTAACAGTAGAGTTGATTCTCTCTTTATCCATTTCATTAATTAAGGAAAAATTGTCATTACTTAGAAAGAGAAAGATGAGAGAAATCACTTTACGTTTCTTCTTACGGTTTGGGAAGAACATTTCAAGTATTGCTCTACAGTTTAATATGGCTAGAGGTACGCAATATCTTTTGATTGATTTACACGTGGAGATTTTGATTCTAAGATCTTTGATTTTTTATTAATGATTTTTAATTTTGTTGTCGAAACTTCAAAGATGATTAATTGTACTCATGATAATGATTGTATGTAAGTAGTTAAGCATGATAATGTCTACTTAAAATACATGAAGAATCAAGCCAAACAAACCCATGATCGAATCCCAGGACATCAAGCAGAAGAAAACAGTGCAAATTGCACTTGTTTGTTGGCCGCAAAGATTTCTTGTGGGTTGCAATCAGGTCACAGAAGGCCCACATATCAGACAAAACTAGATGCCTCCTTTCCACGAGATCTTGCGACCGCAAGACATTCCTTGCGAGTCGCAATAAAATGCACATTGAAGACAAAGAAAGGCCATATAAATTTATTGCGACCCACATAGAATTTTTGAGGGCCACAAGGATCATGTGTATCTTGGGTCCTGCCAAGCTATCAGAAGGCGACCTTTCACAATAGTTTGCAGGTAGGAGGATTTCTTGCGGGCCACAAGAAAATGGTCTCAAGTCTAACTGCTCAGGGGTTTAAATAGAATTCAGGTGGGACTATTTCCATATCTTCCTTCAGTTCATGTTTTACATTGTTAGATAGAGTTTAGAGAGGAAATAGTGGGTCTAGGTCAGAAGACCAAGGATGAGAGATCTAGGACATGCAAGCTGGATGTTATCGATTTATTTTCTCTAGTCTCTTTTTTTATTTGTATTTTCATTCTCTCTTGTGTCTTCTCCTATCATGAGAGACTAATTACCTCTCTAGGGTTAGGAAGAAACTGAAACTTGCTTTCTTGCAATGGATTAATTTGGGATTGATTTTGTGTTGATTATTGCTTCTCTTTGAATTAATTTCATTTTAGGGTTTTTTATTTGAATTTAAAAAAGTGCAAATTAGAACCCCGAACCGAGTAGAAGTACTTAGGCATTAATCAAGTCTGGAAAGAAAGATTAATTATCTAAGGAATTTTATTATGAATTGTTTAGTAGAATTATGATTTCGTAGTTGCAAAGTAATTTGACTTTGCGAGACCTAATCAGACGTATATTACAACTTGGGTTCAATTTATGTTTCGAGTAATCATAAGTCTCAATTTCCCAAAGTATGGTGTTAATTTGAGAAATCAACACTTAATATCAACCTAGATCGTCGGTATCCATAACGATCAATAATCACATCAATTGACCAATTTTATCACAAGCAAGTGGATGGTGAACCCGTCAACCTAGATCCATATTTTATGATTTGAACTCTATCTAATTGCTTTATTTACTTTATTTTAGACCCCTTTTACAAACTAAAAATCAACCAATCAAAACTTCGATAGCTAAGGTTTAAATATTTAGATTAAACTAGGAGATCGAACTATTTCTGTGGAAATCGACATTCCAAATATCACAATCTACGTGTTATATACTTACAGCTCTAACACGATATCACAAAATTTAAAACTTGACAATTAATAATATCATACCGAAGTCATCAAATATCAATGCCAACTATACATAATTAATAAGACATAGATGATTGCTATTATTTGACAAAACTGTTCGGACCATTCGAGTAAAATTAATGGCATGTACTCCTAAATAATAGGAAAATTTTAATGAGAAAGATCGTATCCAATGAAATTTTACGTATATAAAGGTTGAACATCTTACAATGAAAATACTGTAGCATTTTTTAATTTTTTTGCAGTTGCTTTTTATTTTTTATATTAATTAAACGATTTATTATAATTTTATTATTATAATACGAAAATTTAAAATTTAACTTTTTCGCACGAAGCGCGAACACGTATGTCTAGTATGTATTCAAGTAGTTCATATTCAACGCACAACCACGCCATGACAGTACATACGGTAGGTGTCAATCAGCATAGAATATGATGTATATCGAAAAATTGTTTATTGCCTATTATACAAAATAATGTTTGTTGATTGCCTTGGTTAAACTATGTTGATAATGATGCAAACAAATGTTAAAGCATATCCAATTAAAAATAGAGGCAAAGTAACATATACTAGCATGGATTGAGATTTCCTATTTTTTTTTTTAATCTGAATCGTTAATTTATAATGAATTGATCAGGTCAATATCAAAAAGTCTCCTTGAATTCCACCTGTGATGATTCGTCTGTCTGTTTTTAATTCGACGGTTCATAAATGAATAATAGAACCCTCCTTTTGCTCCGAAATAATAGCAAATTCGGACCCATACTAGCATATAGTGTAAAAATATTAGGATGGAAATGTGAGTAAATCTATGATGATTCATAAAGCACTGAGTTTTTTTGTATTCTTAACTCAAATATTTTTAATTATTTTCAAATTTTGATTAATCATGTTCAATAATTTATTTATTTATATTAAAATTTTGTATGAGACATGTTAGAACAACAATCATAAAATTCGGATAGCAATGAAATAAATTAAATATACATTATAATGGAACTATCTGAATCGTGAGAATTCACTATTCTAAAGCATATTCCGTCCCGACCGTGCAAGACAATGAAATCGCTCCCAAGATAATTCAGATGTGTCACTCCTTGAGACACGTCATTGAAAGTGACTGATGAAATCTCCTTAATACCCAATAATAATATGTTTGTAAAATACTATAATATATTTCGTGATGAATGGAAAGGAAATTGATAATTTATGATACTGAGAGAGAATGAAATTTTATGAAGAAATAAAAGTATGTATCAAATGAAATTGAGCGAATGAATCAAAAGAAGATGCGCATTTGCGCTAATGAATCAAAAGTGTAACGGTCAGATTATCAAACGGACAATATTTAATTAAAAAAAACGCTAATAAAATCAAAAAAAGGTGTAATGGACAATTTGTGACGTATGGATTTAATCAAAGGATGTATATATGTTAATGAATTTAATATTTCATCATTAATTTTCAAAAAAAGTAAGGTTGTTAATTAAAAATACATATTATTAATGAATTGTTATAATTTTGAGTTTTGTTATTTTTAAATCTAACAATTCTCACAAAACTCAAAATTTAATTTTTTTAATAAACATAATAAATAAATATATTAGTTGCTGAATACTTATATTACATATTCGGTGTAAGTGTTTTATAAAACTTACAATCGGCAACATGTATTTTTAATATGATTTTTAATTGATTTTTGTCTTCTCTATATATATCTATTTAATTTTGAATTTATTAATTTCTTCTTACAAAAATCAATTGCAGCTCTAGAATCACAATTAATTAATATAGATGGAATTGGTTGTGAAATTAAGGGTATGCCGAATAATAATTCTTTTAACCATTCAGCTTCGGTGCAAGTAGTATATAGTGTTATTAATTCAACCTCCATTGTGCTTTTGGCAACAATAGTTTGTTTACTCGATTGCCATGATATGCACTACTACCTAAAAGAAATACATATCCGGTTGTGGATTTAATATCTAAGGAATCAGATATTCAATTAGAATCTGTAAAACTTGTTGGATTAAACTCATCTCTTGTTTGACAATTTGCAAAACAAATAAGTACTAACCTTGCACATGAGTTTTGGTGAAGTTGCAGATTGAAACAGGTACAAATTGATGTTGCACATGCTTAAACATGCTCTAGACAAGTCAAGACATGCTCAAGACATCAAGGGATGGCTTCACAGTGCCAAATAGAGCACAACATTACCATAATGCTTCACAACCCGTCACAACGGGTCAGCAACCCGTCATAACGGGTGTCCAACTCGTCACAACGGGTCAGGAGGAGAGAGGCAAGCATGAAGTAGTGATCTGGCCAGCACAGAGTTACTGTAATGCTTGCTCAAGACGTTACAACGCGTCACAACCCGTTATAACGTGTCCTTATGGCGTTATAACGGGTTCCTGCTGAAAATGGCCCACATGACAGTTGCACAAGAGAAGAAGGGCATTTCTGAAAAGGTGCTAACCCGTTATAACGGGTCAGCCAAGGTGTTATGGCATTTCTGTAACGCTACAGTCGAATTTGGATGTTTCAAGATCCCAAGAAGTACCAAACCTATATAAATGAAGCAGAGACGAACCAACAGGGTATTGAACACACCCACAAGCTTCAAAACATCAAATTGAGCATAACAAAGAGCCTAATTTCATTCACCTCCAGCTACCAGAACTAGAGAGCATTAGGATAGCATATATTGTTTTATTGTCAATCCGAGAAGAAACCCTTAGCTAGATTTTAGCCTTTGGCGCACCACATTTGTGTTGTCAAGTGGTGCGTCATTTGTCCTAGATTGTTTTGTCAATCGGGCCATTAACTGTGTAGTGTGGTGTTGCCCCATACATTGGTCTATGAGACGAAGATTGATTTGCTTGTTTAGAAGAAATCAAAGATCGGCTCCGCACTTGTAAAGAACACCTGTTTTGATAGTTAAATCGGCTTGGAAGGAAGGTTTGGTTCCGAGAGACTCGTGGACGTAGGCCTAGTTGATTGATAGGCCAAACCACGTTACATCGCGTGTTCTCTTCGTTCTATCGATTGTTTTTTCTCTCTCTTTTACTCTCTCTCTTTATTACTTTGCTCTTTGTTGATTTGTGATTTGCTTTATTACTTCTAGAACTTGCTTGTTTTAACTATTGGTTAGGTGATTAAGGTCTAAAAGCTTTAATTTGAAATTGTTGATTGAAAAATGCTTTCGCATTGTTAATTGACCTTAGTCTTGCGCTTTAAGCCCCAACTCTAATTCTAGCAATTGGTATCAAAGCCCACAGGTTCATACCTAGCCAAATTTGACCAACATGAGTCTTGACATGAGTATGGTTGAACCCCCTAAACTCTTACGAATTGAAAATTTTGAGCTTTGGAAAAGGCAATGCAAGATTATCTTAGTGGAAATGATCTCTTATACACACTTGACAAAGAAACCTTCTATGCTACCAAGGATTCACCCTCTAGAACCCAAGATAAAAATCAAATACTATCCAAATTAAAAGAATACGCTTTAGAATGTTGGAACAAAAATCATAAAATTCGAGTAGCAATGAAATAAATTAAACATAAATTAGAATGGAATCATCCGGGTCATGAGAATTCACTGTCGTAAAGCGTATTATGTCCCGACCGTGCAAGAAAATGGAATCGCTCCCAAGATAATCAGGGTTTGTCACTCCTTGAGGCACGTCCTTGGCAGTGACTGATGAAATCTTCTCAATACCCAGCAATAATACGTTTGTTAAATAATATAATATATTTCGGAAAGTTCGTATCCAAATTAAGATAACCCAGATTTGTCACTCCTTGAGACACCCCGACTAGAAACAGCACGCTCAGCATGATTGTACTCGGTTCAGCATAACTCGATTTTTAAGTTGGCATAATTCGATTTTCATTTTCAGTTCGACTCGGCATGGTATCAAGAGTTCAATAACTTTGTATGGTATATTACAATAATCAAGGAAAGTTCCAATCTTATTTTGGTCTCTTATGCATCGAGAAAGCCAACTGATCTTATAAATGAATATTATATTGCACTCTAGTCTTGATTGTGAAAGAAACTTTGTACTTTAACATGTTTTTGTGCTTCATTGTATTTTCATATCTTTGGTGATATCTTGGCATTCTCTTGAGAGGTGGTGTGGAAGCTTGCTTGATACTCACTTGAAGACTCGCTCGAGGGCTCGCATTCAGAAGCTTGACTAAGAATTCGCTCAAGGACTCGCCCGAGAAGTATCATATAGTTGCACTCTTTTTTCCTTCACTAAGTTTTTTCCCATTAGGTTTTTTTAGTAAGGTTTTTAACGAGGCAACGAAAATTGATACTTACTCGAGGGGGCGTTCGGAAGCTTGCCTTGGAACTCACTCGAAGGCTTGCTTATACTCATCCGAAGACATTCAATTTCTATATCTATACTAGCTGCATAAGCACGAGGGCTGATGATACGACCTAATTTTACATTTGGGCCTTTATTTCGTTGGCCCATGGTCCAAACATGTATTTACTAGCCTACTAGCTATATATAGAGGAACTTTGTACTTTAGAAGAGAATTCATTCTCTCACTAATCAAGATACTTTCTTTTCTTGCTTTGTCTCTTGTTCTCTTGCTTTGTCTCTCGAACTATGATACTTCGGGAGTTTCTCTCTCGGTCCAAGGTACTCGATGCTGAGACACTAACCCCCGATCATATCCTAAACCCTAAAATAAACACTCTAAATTTAACTGAATAATGAAAGCGACAAGTGAACAAATTGAGAGTGCAATCATTCTAATATTGATCAGTGAACTAATTGCAAAGCAATCATTTTCAATTTTGAAACTTATAAGTAACAATGAACATTGAGCGAAGAGGTGAGAGTTTTGTGGATACGTACCTTTGAAATGCAAGCGACAGAGAGAAAAAGAGAGAAGAGACGAAGAAATGATGCAGAATAGGGAGAGAAGAGACAAAGAAATGGTGCAGAAAGCTTAAGGAGAGAAGAAGAGAAAGATGATTAACAAAGAGCCACAATAATTAATCAACTGAAAAGGCATGTATATCAGTATATATTTAATTACTAACTACAGTAAGATTGATCTATTTATTATTATTTTTTTGAGAATTTTTTCCAGAACGCTTAAGGAATGCGATGAGATGTCATTTAATTAATATAATATTTATATAAGCATGATTTTATATAATTTTATATAGGCATGATTTTATATACTTTTATATAAACATGATTTTATATACTTTTATATAAACATGATTTTATATAATTTTATATAAGAAATGACGTAAGAAACGGTTAAATTGAAATGAAACGAGTTTGTTGCGTTTTCATTGCGTTTAACTCGACGAAAATCAAGAATTTAATGTTAAACGTTTCACCTACTGAACACAATCAAAATCTCTTGCTTTTAACGTTTCATTGGTCGTGAACAAAACAGAAAACATTAAAAACACAATATGTTGACAACTCTAAGACTATTTAGCGTTATAATATATTTCCCAAATTTAGTATGTTTGACACGTTGCAACTCAGGTAAACGATCCAAATTCCAGAAACCCTACTTGGGGGCCATTCCCACTCACTGTTTTCTGTGAAAAGTTATCTTGGGATATATACTCGGGACAAATTAGTATGTAAATTGACAAGCGGAGAAATATCAAATCATTTTATCTATTAAAAGAAATTGTACTTAGGCCATGTGTAAATTGTCCTACAGAAGTAACAGAACATCTGATTAGATTGAATGGTTTAAATCTAATTCAATATAATCATGTATTGCATTTAAATGGTTTTTCAGATATTAATTTGACGGAACGAGCGAGAGATTGGCAACACGTTAAATTTATGCGTTTCAAAATGCTCCGGATGTTGGCACGACACATCAAGTGTTAAATTTCAGGTCAAAAGATCGTGACAACAAATTCGTCAGATATTTCAGCGAAGTTACTAATTCGTGCAATCTTTACCGAAGAACATTTCCCCTGACTATTATCCTTTCAATCAAAAAATATATATATATATATATTATCCTCGTACAAACTTGAGGTGAAGTGGATATCCACACCTTTTTGTTACTTCCTCAAATCATTAGTGAGTCCTGGTTATACGTAATAGTTTACAACAGATATATTACACAACACAGGCCTCCTGCTCCTATAACTCAGCTAATTGTCAGATAAGACCCTAAAATGTGTCTAATTTAACAACTCAAACACATACAACGCGATATTAAGTGGGGTTTTGAACTATTTTGGGATGGTTGGCAGCATAAACAGATGACTTGGGGTCAGGTCTCAGGTGCGAGAGCAGATGCACGACATCGGGCCTCACTTGCTCTAAGACTTTGCTACAGAGAGTCAAGATCTCTAGCTTGGGTTTGCTGGTGCTCTGCACGGGCCCACCTTGTCCCTCGTACATGACTGCATGGTGCCTGATCACATACGATCGTCAAAAACTCGTATATATGTTTAGTGTCATCATATTTGTCTTGCAATATTTTAAAGAAACATATTGCATCGAACTATGGAAGTTATCAGGATGTTTTAGCAGAGAATCTCTTTTTCAACATTTGCGAAAGCAATCAACAAAGTTGAAAATGACAAATTAAACTGGAAACTTATCTGCCCCTCTTCAACTTATTAAAAAGAAAATCATAAATAATCACTTAACACTAATAGAAGTTGTCAATATCATCTGTTTTTTCTTTAATGCAGATAAAAATATGGACAAGTTCACCATTTCATTTGATCTTTGTATTCATGTAGCACCCTTATAATACTAATGGAGTCAAAAGTAAATTGGGGCAACAATCATATAGAATTTTCTATTAAAAAGGAAATTTTGTAAACAAAGAGAAGAAAAGGGTATTTCTGCAATTTTAGTAAGTCTGGACCTTTCATTGTGCAGTTTTTGCAAAGACTAGATCTGCAATGAGCAACTTACAGAAAATCAAGGATGTCAGTTATCTCTGAGGCCTCAGTGGGAGATGATGATTGTGAGTTTTTCCCGAACACATCACCCAGTGCATTAAATAGTAGCGCTAAATTCTACAAATATGACATTTAGAAAGTCATTACTTGGATAAAGAAATTACCTAGTCAATAATAAGGATTGCATATCACTACCGCACTGGTACAGGCTGGAATTTTATGGTCAACTATTGTCACTTAAGATAGATATCACTACCAGTACTGGTACTGGACTATACTGCATGACACAAACCTGGTTTCCATACTATTAAAAAGCTAACAGAGGCAGAACTAATTAATTCATTGAATTTGAGACGAACAATCAAATGAAATATCCCAGTGCAGTTTATATTAGTTTCATATTACAGTTCAAAAAGTATAATCATCAGTTCACACATACAGGTCACAGCTCAAATGGATACCTTCATAAACAGGGGGCGTGCAAAGGCCAACCGAGGCAGCAACGGGCCCAAGATTCGAAAAGCAATCCTCAGCATTGCCACAGAAGTTACTGGACGCAAGTGCTTGACAACAGTATGTGACATTTCCAGCCACTCATGTGGGAGGTTGATGTAGAAAGCATGCAGAAGTGCTATTATGTTCCCTGCATTACATCCGACAAGTACATGTCAACGATCTTCAGGTGCTATAGCCTGCCCCTGTTCTTTCCATATGAACAACAATATATTTTTCTTGTTTCCTTTTTTTCCCTTTTTTCAAAATAATTTTCAAAGCCTGTGCAATATTTTAAGCCCACTCTGTCAATCCTTTGAACCACTGGCTCAAATCAGCAACCACTCAGCTGTGAATTCTCAATTAAAATCAAGTTATTCTAATGATCAAAATAAAGGACCAGATTAACTCCTGTTCAGTCTTTTATTCTTCGAGTCAGACAATATTAGGTTGTCCCCATTTTAGATTTCACTCAAGGTCATCTTAGGTCTTTGTTACATTTTTGTGTTTTTTACAATTCAGGTTATCTTAGATTCCAATACGCTTTACGTAAGAGGACGACTAATGGCGTGGATCATTAGGGCCTCAATTTAATCCAGTTAAAAAAAAGAAAGAAATCAGAAAAAATACTGTACCTATTGCAGTGGATGTATTGTCCTGAGAGGCCCAAGTGGGGTCCAGCAGTGCATACCCCACTGCAGAATCCAGATCCTTAAGTGGGCGACTGCCATCAGCAAGCCACCAGCATTCCTTTATCACACGTGCCGCCTCTGAGTAAAGCTGCATGTGAAACTCTTGAGGTAGCTGGGACAACAACAGGCCGCATGCCTGTATCATCAAGCACGACAGCTGCTGTGTTGAGTACCCACTTTTGGAAACAAAACCGGCCAAGTTGAGTCCACTGCTAATTCCACCTCCCATCTGCTCAGTGACACCTGCTGCTGGAGCATTCGGCAGACCCGAGATTTGAGCACTGGATTGTATCAGTGATGATTGGATGTCGACCATGATTTGAACCAGAGATGATACGATCTGAGCAGGCGATGCAGGAAGGGAGAGGATTTCTATTACAGCTGTTTCTAAAACTAGCTGGGTGTAGGACCCGGGGTCTTGGTTCTGATAGAATGCCTTCTGGCTGTCTGAGGTGTTCATTGAACCTGGTTGAGGTGGTCCCTGAGGCTTGGTACTGTCACGGGCTGAGGACTCAGCTGCCTCAGATCTGGACTTGGTGCTTAGAGCAGGTATAACATTGATGACCAGACCTAGAAGAAGGTTGGCATAGTAGTCTTGAGGAGGTGTTACGGGGGTTTGTGAGGTTATGAGCTGTACAAAGGACTCTGAGAAAGGTATCTGACAAATATAAAGATCACTTCAAGCATACACATATTAATCAAGAAATAAAAGCATGTCATTTCCTTCCAGTTTCAAAATTATTGCATGTTTGTGCAAATTGGGCCTACTGTCAGGTTCAGGCTTAGACCTCTACATTTGCCATAGTACCTCAGCATGTAATCATGATAAGGGAACTAAGATTTACGCTATTGCTAGTGGAAAGAATATGCTCCTGACTACAATCAAGTTTGTACATACATAAAGAAAAACAATTCTTAATTTTAAAAATGAATTGAAGTACCTTGGAGGAGCCGCCAAGGACTTTGAGTATACGAATAATCAGTTTGCTTGGAAGGTGGCCATAGAAATATGCAAGGATGTCTCTGACAAAGGTAAATTTAAGAGGGTGGAAAGCAAGGCATGAAGAGTAAAAAGCAAGGACCCGATCAGCAGTGTCAGCCAAATCATTCTCTATAAGCCGGTAAACAATTAGTGGGATAACCGGCAAAATACGAGCCGAAATATCATCAAAGAATGGTGGATTACTGCACTTGCACATAAAAAAGCACAAAGATGATAAATACACAAGTATTTATGTACCTAATTAAAAAAGGTATGTATGTAGATAATATACAGAATAAATGTACAAAATACATACAAATCAACAGAAAAAATTGACAAATTGGAGAATGACTTGTCATACCGGTCCTTAAAAGAGAGATGATTCCCAAGAGCTTTCTGAAGCTCGACTCTCTTTGGTAGTTGATTGTTCATCCAGTGCTCTGGAGTCCGATTGGAGTAAAACACCTTAACCCTTTGTTGAAGTTCAGTCCTTTCCAGCAGATTTATCTGTGATAGAAAAAGGAATCAAATGAGTCTGTATCCTTATTAAATATATTTAAAATAAATTTCAATTATATAGACTTTTGTAAGAAAATGAAAAAGGAAAACCGTACTACTATGTGAAGGGCATAGGGATCATCATCCCTATCAATTAGAGCAAGTAGGAGAATGTCCAGTGGAAGCAACTCATGAATTAGGATGAAAAACGAAAGGTTACTAACTGCCTTTGTCAGAAGATCCTGGTAAAATATATAACAAACCAACAAATAATAATAACTGAAAGTACTAAACACGCTCATCATAGTCAAAATTACAAATAGTTGCAATGTACAAACCTGTATAGAATGCCCATGTTGCTGAATCTGGATTTGATGGAGAAGAACATCAACCATTGTGTATATATTTGAAGTTACTTCCTCTGGTGAGAGCTCTTTTAAAACCCGTCCCTGAATTAATCCAGTCTTATAAGAACAATAACATGCACAAAGATAAAAGGAGGTGAAAATACACACCAGATTTACACTGTTGATACTATCAGGATGGCCACCTATGAGCATCCAGGCACCAGCACAGAGGTACTGTCGGTGTTGAGGAAAGCTGTGGTTCAGATAGGTTGCAACATATGTGGGTACTGCTGATGGAAGGAGAAGCTGAGTACATTGATTGATTACAGTTGATTCAACCTAAAAAATTGCACATCATGTGAGGCAAAAGTATAGTGCATCTCCATTTCCATGATTTTAAGGTTGAATTTACACTGCCTGGAAATCCTAAATCCAATCATTTGGGGAGGTAGGAATGATAAATGTTAAACTTATGTTGTTTCTTTGGCACATAACTAATGACAAGCTGCAAATAGTTATGAACGGGGTAAATATGGACGGGTATGTTTCAGCACGAACAATGTATGTAGGTACAAGATAACATTTTCAAGTTGCTGATCCCTTTCTGACCAACAATACTAGCAGGTTGATATCATATTGGACAACCCATCACTCAGTAGATGTAAATTAATAGAATAAGCCTCCATGGGAAAAATAGCACAAAGCAAATCCATAACAGCATCTATATTCTATGGTATCTAATCGAATGAGCCAACAAATAAATAAAGAACAAGTGAACCACAAATGCGCTTAGCTACCATCGAGTGTTACCTGCTGCCAAGCTTGGATAGCTTGTCCCCTCTTATCCGTCCTCCCTTTCAGACTGTCACGGATCAGAGGAGGGAAGTGCCGCATAGTTTTCTCAGACCATGTATGCTGGCTCGTAGACATGATTTGCTCGAGCAACGGTTGAAGGTAAAGTCCGTGTTCTACTTCAGCAATACCTCGTGTTTTAATGGTAATTGCAAGGCTAATTATTGTTATCCTGTTAAGTGTTTCTGTAAATTCAGTAGGACCCTGGAAATGAGATCAATGGCTATCCGTTAGTTTAGACTTCAAGGATAACAATAATTAGCCTATCTGAAGAAATGAGATCAATGGCTATCCTGCTAAGTGTTTCTGTAGATTTTATCGAAGTTTTGAAAGAAAGGAAAAAAAAAATCCTGAAGTTACACATAGTGCACCTTTAATTCTTTCTTAACCAAAAAGAAGTCTCTTAGGGAGAGTATCAAGTTCATGCACAAGTTCTCAGCCAATCTGAGCAGCCGATGCTCCCCGCGTTTCCCTTTTATCATGGAAATTATCTTGGTGACATCATACATCAAGGCCTTGCTCTTTCCATGGTACCTGGAAAAATAGCCAATTCTATTATGCCAATGGAGAAAAATATGCAACAAAAGAACCCGATTATTCCAGATTTTTCTGCACAAAATGATTACTGACAATTCTTTGAATTAATAGAGGCCTAAGCCTCCAAACCATAAAAGCAAATACAAAAGCTGCATTTGACTCTAATTTAAGCTCTTGCGTGACCAAAATAATTTGAATGAGGCAACAGGAATTGCTAACCTGTATAGTGGTAATAATCTATAATTTAGTATCTCGAGGAGAAGAAGTGAAACACCAGATTTGCTCAGAATGGAGGGAGATCTTTGAGTTAAATTCTGCCCAAAATAAAATTGCAGAATTAAACAACCATACAGAAATATATAGACTAAAAGATATAAAAAATACAATGCAATCTTAAAAAGGTTGTTAAACTAGTCCAGGAAATACCGTGAAGTGCGGTCGAAATAAGGAATGAGGTGCAATGAAAAGGAGTCTAACATATGTCTCTACCATAGCAATGCTAGGTACAGCCTACAACAAAAAAGAAAAGTATCAGTACATCAGTTTGTAGAACAATGAAGAACAATCAAAAGTATCCCGGCTGAAGGTACCAGCAGAGCACTCGATTGACATTTTATCCAATATAACTTTGTCAAAACCTCAGCAAAGCACCTTTTAGGCTGGTTGAATCCCAAAAAAAACAGCTTTCAGACAATAAAAATTGTCAAAATCAAAGGACACATCTATCCAATTCTGGCATTGCGCTTCGTCTGGAATAATCTGAAAATATTTGTATTGTTTCCATTCTTTCATCCATGGTTGTTTTGAAGTGTTCATGTGTTGCTTCATTTGAGTTGGAACAGGTACCACTTGTACTGCCCAAAATTGAAACCCTATGAATTGAACACACATTTACCTGGCCAAGAAAAATGGTTTCTTCAAACTGATATGCAAGCTTCAAACACATGTTGAAAGACAGACCAGAGAGAAATGTCATAGAGAGCGGGAAAGTTTCACGCATTACGGTGATCCGGTCGTTGGCTTGCATGTTGGGACCCTGTAGTAGATCAGTCTCACCGGTTGAGGTGAACCAATTCATCACAGCCTCACATGCCGGCTGAGCCATGGTAAATGACAGAACCCAAAACATTCCCATTGTTCGCTCATCCAGGTTTGCGAAATCAATCCTCTCTGCAATGTACCACAAAGTTAATAATGCCTTAACAGAAGTGTATAATATAAGTTAGTCACACTTCTGATGTTGAAGGGGAGCTTTGGCGCAACGGTAAATTTGTCGCTTTGTGACCAGGAGGTCACGGGTTTGAGTCGTGGAAACAGCCTCTTGCAGAAATGCAGGGAAAGGCTGGGTACAAAGACCCCAAAGTGGTACGACCCTTCCCCGGACCCGCGCAAGCGGGAGCTACGTGCACCGCACTGTCAAAGATCAGATGTTATATGATTGGAGGCCCAACAGGAAAAGAAGAAAAAAATAAACCAATTTTGAGGCCAATAAGAAGCTGACCACGTTTCGAAAACAATAGAAAGGTCTTTTTGCAGTGATGTGTGAAACCCTCCTTCCAAGAGCTGTATGGGATATTTCTAGTTGACAGGGGCATTACAGGAAATCCTTCCAAAAAAATAAACAGTAAAGATAACTGCGGGTGCTTTTGGAATAACATTACCTTTGTTCAGTTGTTTCCACCATTCATCAATCTGCCTTCCCTTTTGAAGTTGATCAGAATTCAGAAGGTCCCTAACAGAGGCATTGAAAGACCAAATGCGTAAGGTTTGGCTGCTACTAATAAAGTCTAGGAGTACACTTTGGGAAGTGATGGCAGCTGAGTCTAGACCTTTCTCCTCTTTATGGAATGAA
This sequence comes from Eleocharis quinqueflora, assembly GCA_964058865.1. Lineage (NCBI taxonomy): Eukaryota > Viridiplantae > Streptophyta > Magnoliopsida > Poales > Cyperaceae > Eleocharis > Eleocharis quinqueflora. Next base: position 35,138 of record CAXKVX010002148.1, read on the forward strand.
ATGATCTTTTTAGTTGTCTCAATCTATCAGATAAAGAACAAGGTAATAAACTTAATTTTATTTGAAAGGAGGCCGGGAAGTAAGTGTAAGATACAGAATGGTTACATAACTCTGAAAGATCAATTTCAGAAAAGCAAAAGGAAATATTGGTCCTAAATATGAAAGTATGGTAATGTCATATAAATGTCAGCATTGAAACTGTTCATATCATTATAAAAGGTCTAAAATAACCTAATCTGAACCATCACAAAGGTTAAGCTTATAAGAACAGAATTAACCTGTAACCTATGCTGATTACATTAGACCCATCGTGATAACTCTGGTCACCTAAAGGATTTACTAGATCATCCAATAGTGTAAGAAGGAAAAAGAAGAAGTTCTAAATACATACACTTAAACAACCAAAAAAAAGGAAAACCTTGCAGGGATCTGAACTTAAGGTGTTCATCACAATCTCGATGCGTAAGATCTGGGCAAGCAACCAGGTGACATGGTTGCTTCGGAGAACCTGTGGGTCACCCCTCACTCTAGAGGCAAGTTTGTCCACAAAATCAAGAAAATCAATGCACCCGCTCTTCATGAGAAAGAAAAATATGTCTGCAAACACAAGCCAGTCCTGCCAGAAATGTGCATCTGCATTGGGTAGACACCATGATTACAGACTTGTTTACTCAACTTTGATATTTGGTAGGTATTTAATGCCACCAACCTAGTGAAACTGCGTAATTTTTAACACTAGATTAAGTCTTTGTTATGGTTTATATTACCCCTCGCAGTGCAACATAACCTATATCATAAAGGATATAAAAATGGTGGATCATCACTCAATAAAAGGGCAGCCCGGTGCACATAGCTCCCGCTTGCGCAGGGTACGGGGAAGGGTCGGACCGCTTTGGGGTCTTTGTACGCAGCCTTTCCCTGCATTTCTGCAAGAGGCTGTTTCCACGACTCGAACCCATGACCTCCTGGTCACAAGGTGACACTGCTGCGCCAAGGCTCCCCTTCATCATCACTCAATGCATTTGCTTTTGGCCTTCTCTTTCATTTGTCACCCTCCTTAACCAAAAAAAAAATATTGCGAAACAGTACAAAGAAGTGATATTAACAAATGGGTTTTGTACTTGTACCTGTGTTGGTAATCTTAAGAAGTTCCAAGGTTCTGTCAGCAACAGCCTCACCAATCATATCTAGAGAGAAAACGGCACCAGGAGTAGATACATGCTGCTGTGCAACCGGTCTATAGCAAGGTGCAATAAGAAGCACACGCCTCCACCATTCAGGAGATGGCGTTGCACGAAGAGCATGCCTCAAGCAACGCATAGCCCTTTCCCAGTCCAAACTTCCTTTCGGAATAACATTTGCAAGATCCTATTTTTAATAGATTTTATTTCTATAAGCTTTGAAAATGAACCTGATATTTGTAGTGCAACTTCCATTTGAATATAAATTTTGTATCTCAGATGTTATTTGAAAGAAAGTCCAGAAATATTTGGTTAAAGGAAATGAAGACAGAGCATGAATAGTTGTGGAGCAGAGTACAGGATTGTTAAAATAGCATCTGCAATTCTTCCTTGAGTGCAGCAATAATAATTGTGTGAATTAATTGTATATGAAATTCTGCTGGTTAAGAAGGTGGTTGAATTATTCTTTATCTTAATCAAGTAATACAGAAGTAAATAGCAACCTCTCCATGCAACGGCTCTCCCAACACACTAGGATATGTAATAGGTGAGTATCTCAGGTTAGCAATTGGCTCGCCAGTTATACTGGGGTGCGACTGAGACAAGAACCGGTGTGTGGCAAAGGTGGGGCAGTGCAAGTGCTGGTCCAACATTTGCATGTGCATTGCCACCACGTCCCTCCTCCTATGTATTTCCATGATAATGCTAAACATCGCCTCATCATTTGGTATGTTCTCCATGTATTGTAAGCTACTCCTTAAGAGCTCATAGAAGGGAACCCGGCATATATCTTCATCGACCAAGATCCAAACAACGTCGAGGCAGAGATGCATCCACTCATGCAATGGAGTATCCAGTCCCCATGACCCGAGGCTATCAATGGTATCCTCCAGTCCTGATGGCCTCTGGTTCCAGTTCACCAGCCAGTCAATCATGTGCTGAAATATCACACCATGGGTTAACGGTTTGAGGCTAGTCTCAAGTGCGGATAAGATGATTTTACAACATAGCTGGCGCAGTGAACCAATGCAAGGTTGGCTAACCATAGGTGTACCAATTCCGGTACCAGTAGCAGTGCCATTACTGGTACCTACAATCTCAGTGGGTTTGGCTGGAGATGCATGTGTGATAGTTGATTGGTCCATGGCGGAAGACTGGGTTGGCGATCCAATCTGGTTTATTGCTGAGAGAGGTGAGGTTGGGTTTGAAACATGAAAGTTAGATGGGTTAGGTGTTGCTGCTGTTGATGATGTGGGTACTGCTGATGAGCTGGCCTGAGAATCTTTAGTTGACACCGAGGATAGAAGAGAAGGGAGAAGCGAGTCCCATTTGAGGTAGCCAATGCCACAAAGATTCTTTGTGGCAAACAGAAGAAATTCTGCTTGGGGCACATGGCTGCTACACTGGATTACGAGTGAGATAAGTATCAATTCGGTGATGGATTGAACTTGGTCCTGCTCCTGAAAAATGCAAAAATGAATCATTGGGTTTTAAGCACCATTTTGGTGAGGAAGAAAGAAAGTAAGAATAAATTAAGAATAAAGAATAAGGATAATTTTAAGAATGAAGCAACTGAAATTTCGGATATCATAAATCAGCCAATAGCTTTCATAACAGCTGGATTCCCTGGAATTGGAACATTGCTAAAACTTGGGAAGAAATGATGAAAATATTTCTTTGGTAATTGATTAATATAATAGTTGCAAAAGTTGTTATTAGGCTCCATTTTGGATATATCACATTGCAAAGCTGGATATCTTTACAGGTCAGTATGATGGTAAAACCCAATTAAGGTAGCCAATTGTGATGATCTTAAAATTAGAAAACATGATTGAAAAAAATCAGAAAGCAACAGACTGAGTACTAAACTGGAAATGTAGCTCGCAGCTGGTCAAAATCAACAAGGAATTGTTCATCCCGAGGAGGAAGATCTTTAAAGGGACCTGTAATCCTTTTTTGTAGCTTATTCCTGAAAATTTTAGATGATTTGTTAAAATCAACCGATTTATCAGAAAATGAAACTCAATATTTCATGCAAAAGTTGAAACGAAACTTCGTCCATAAAAGTGTTTAACCATTCTATCTTGGTCGCACTTCAGTAAAACCCAATATGGACTATGGTTACACTAGCCATCCATTGATCGCGCATTATGTAGGTAAGTAATACCCAAAGACAAAGAGGAAGGAGTTTGCAGAGAGAGAGAGAGGATATCACTTACAAGGTTTCACGGCCGGGATCATCGGGTCTCTGACGCGAATTTCTCTGCAACAACAGGATTTGAGAAACAAGTTAAGCTCAGAGGAAAGAAAGGGGGGAGTGGATGAGTGTAGGACAGGGAAAGAGTACCCCGAGGTAGAGATTGAAGAGGTCGGTAATGGCGGCTTTGGCAGAATGATGCTGAAGCGGCCTCTGAGCTCTCTGGCTCTGGTCCATCTCTCCCTCTTTCTCCCTACCCCTCTCTTTTTTTTCGAAACCCCTCCCTCTCCCTCCCCCTCCCCTCTGTCCCTCTCTCTCTCTCTCTCTCTCTGATACACACGCTCCCTGTCAAAGGCGCGCGCTACCCTCGTATGATCTCTTTCTTCCTCTTGCTCGCTCGCTCGCTCGTTAGTTCTGATGCATTTTTGTTTGGGAAGGGTTTACCAGGAAAATTCACGAAGATATGGTCGAAGTACTAAATTGATTTGAGAACTTCAATCAAACAAATTCACATAAATATACAGAAAAAGAATTATTTTTGAAGCTAATTATAACTAATGAAAAGAAAGTTATCGAAATTTAATATTATTTCATTTCACATAAAATTATATGTTACAAAAACAACTTTTTATATGCGAATAGAGCTAGGGAGGAAGATTATACACACAGTAGCACTGGTCATGTGCTGTGACGGCTACTAATATTGTCATAAGAATTCATTCTGTTTGTACATAATCTCAATCTTAAATTTCTTAGTTCACTTTCAAAATCTTTGAATTTTTTATCTATGTTCCTCCATTCCGAAGAGTCAGCGGGATGTCATAATTTTTCATCCAATTTCCTACGATCATAGTGCCACTGTAATAATTTAGCGTCTCTTGGATTCATGAAGAGACGTCAAAATCTTCGTATTATCGGTAGGTACCATAACACATTCGCGGGTGGCCTATTCTTTCCATCCTCACTCTCATTATCGCCTCTCGATTTGTAACGTGATGCATTACACGTCGGGTATTTATCTAGGTTGTTGTACTTTTTCCTATAAAGTATGCATTAATTCGGACATGCATGAATTCTCTGCACCTCCATACTCAAAGGATATAATAATTTTTTGGATGGTAGGTTGAATCCGGCAACGCATTATTTTCTGGCAACATGTCTTTCAAAAACTGGAGTAAAGTTGTAAAACTCTTATCGCTCCATCCATTCTTGACTTTTAGGTTATAAAATTTGAAAACAGCGAATATTTTCGAATACTTCGTGCAGTCGTGAAATAATGGTATATTAGATTCATGGCGAAACAAATTATATAAAATCTCGAGAATGTAAGCACAATCATTTTCAACATCACTCATAATTTAATCCAATTGAACAACATTGTTTGTACATTGCGGGTTTTCTATTAATTCAGTAATTTCTATATTTTCATCACCCCCTGATTAATCCAATACATTTTCAACATTTTAATCCATAACATTTTCAACATCTTCAAACCGACTCGTTCCGATTACTTTTGTCGAACTTTCGACGTGCTCTCCATGCCATATCCACAGAGTGTAGCATCTCATAAATCCATTCCTAATCAAATGCAGTTCAACTTCATCGACCTCCATATGCCTAATCATGTTCTGACATTTCGAACACGGAAATAGAAGTGTCTTTTCACCTCGTAATTTTATATATTCTCCGGCACACTTCATAAATTCTGCAACTCCTCCCAAATATTCAGTTGTTTTCGTTTCGTCATGCATCCACATTCTACGACGATCCATCTGAAAAATAAATTATTATCATGTTAATTACAAGGTATATATAGGTATTAAGAGCTCCACATAAGGTTTGGGCTGGCCAACCATCCTAACCCACTCTTTGAACACTTTGTCTCATTAGTGGACATACGATAGTTGCAATCTAGTGTTTGCGAAAATTTCGACAGCATTTCCCCTCATAAGCCGACGCACATTTGCATGTACGCACGTATTCGTGGGAACAATTAGGGAAATACTGAACCGAATTCTCCGCAAACACTAGATTGCAACTATCGTATTTCCACTAATTCTAAATGAAACAAAGTGTTCAAAGAGCAGTCTCAGACAGGGACTATTTGAGATTAATTCCTATTGGATTAATCGCGAACAGGTACCGACTTAAATCAATTTATTTGCCGATATTTTGGTCCTATATGATAATACCTAGCAAAATTTATGCAATGTATGCAATTAAGTTAATATTAATACACACCATCAATTTCATAAGAATTTAAAGATTGAAATATATATATATATATATATATAATGAATTAACCTCAAAAAATTTGAAGAAAACTCCGACGAAGTCGTGCTACGTACAGAGCTTCTATCTGCCTCGACCTCTTCAAGCGTTATTATAAATGAAGTTAGACAAATTTCTTTTGAATTTTGGAGGTGTTAGAAGGTGTATTAATGGAGAGTATTAATGGTGGCTGTTGGTGGCTTGTTGAAATGGGATTGGCTCCAAGGAGATGGAGAAGAATAGAATTGGCGGGTTGTTGAAATAATGACCTAAAATAAATTATAGCGGATCTTTATTAAATGCCGCTATAGTATACACTCTATTATAGCGGACCCTTCCAAGGAGTCGCTATAATAGTTTATTATAGCGGATGTCTAGTAATGGTCGATATAACAGAGGGGACTATTATAGCGGCTTTTTCAGAAGGTCTGCTATAATATACCTGGAGATATTTTCCAGCGTCTGTTATAGCGGCATTTTGTAAAGAGCCGCTATAATAGCTTTAGAGAAAATTTTAGATATGTCACTCTGAAACTATTATAACGATATTACTAAACCTTCGGTATAATAGGAAAACTATAACAGCTCTTTTCTATAGTAGTGACGTTTCCAACTCAAAAGGAAATGAAGAGAACGCTGACAAGGCTTCACTTAGTTAGGTAGTTAAGAAATTAGTTCAGACGGTTAGTTAGTGAGATAGATACTTCAGAGCATTAATTACACTATTGAATGTATTCATGTATAAATAACAAAATATATGCTACTGTAATAAGTGAGAAAAATATAATACAAAAATTGTTTCTTCTTCTCCTCTTCTTTTCTTGTATTTTTTTTTACTTCTTAGTTATTAGACCTAACCTAAGGTCAATTTTTATATTATATATATGTTTGTCAAGCAATAAAAAGTTTACGAAATAATATCTAATGCGGATAAGCACAAATATAAAAAAAAAATTGAGCAGAATTGTGGCTTTACATTCTTTTATGGTAATATTACATAAATCTGAATGAATTTAATCTACACTAAAAAAGTAAAACAACGTAGACATCTGGTCTGCTAACACTGCAGAAGTGCAGCTTTTTTTATTAACAAAAAACATTAAAAATTTGTAAGAAAAAAGCGCATCAGATTTTTCATTTCATAGCAAAAGCGATAGTATACTTTTTTTGTAATTTTTAAAGAAATAATATAGAACATATCGTTTTTTACTTTTTTTAGATATAATTTGCATAATACAAAACACATCACAAAAGAAGTTAATACACCGATATATCCTATAATATTATTAAACAATTAAAAAATAAAAAATATACTATTCTTTCTATATCATGAAAAATTTAGCATGCATTTTTATTAACTAGCATGTAGTGGAAATAATAATATTGTATAATTGTTATATATATTTGATGCAAATAATCTATCAAGAAAAAAAAATTGACTATGTTTTTTTAATTAGATAACATACATGCTGCATGTAGAAAATGATACAAAATCATTCTTAACAAACGACACCTCCTGTTAATCAGAATGAAATGCATAATTAGTTAATTACTTTTAAATTTTACTTTATTGTTAATAAAAAAAGTCAAATGTATAATAAAAAAATAGTGTGCAAAATTACTTTTAATTTTTTTTGGCATTATTAATATTCATTAATATTCTGTTATTTTTTGCGTTTTCAAAATTCAAACCTGGAAAATATGACTTAAGACTAGGATGATATTATTTGCATATATGTATTTATATTACTCCATGTCTCCATGTATTAAATATACTTGGAAGAACTTTGGTATAGAACTTGAATTCATATTTCTTACACTAAATCACAACTAGAGTTTATGCTTAAGATTAAGAAAAATATTTCACTAAATACACATAAATCATTAATGATTAAAGTGACTACGCAGTATGATAGTTATGCATCAAAATAATGAAATATGGAATTAATTAGTCTAGCTATGTCTTGATGTCTCTTCTTTGTATGCTTCATTCATTTCATATAAAATCACTTATATAAGTTTCTGTTCAATTTTGTGCAATTTGAAGTCAATACACAGAAAATTCAAAACAAATTTCAAATTGATATGAATCCTTGGTCAACAGAAGAAGATAAGAGATCACTTGTCATCCATTTTCACCAGCATTTCAGCGATGTTTTTCGTCGTCTCATCGATGTTAACCACCGTTTAGCAATGATTTTCATTGATTTATCGATGTTCAGCAGTGTTTCATCTATGTTAAGCAGTATTTCACTGACCAGAATCCATTGTGAGCGACTCATCCGATGTATTTCATCGATTCATCAATGTTCAATAGTTTTCTAGCGTTGTTTTTCATCGATTCATCGATGTTAAAGAGCGTTTCAGCGATGTTTTTCATCGATTCAACAATGTTCGGCAGCGTTTCACGATGTTTTCATATTTTTCATCGATGTTCATAAGCGTTTGAGCGATGTTTTTCATTGATTCACGGTTCGTCGATGTTAACAACAATGTTTATCATATTTTCATTGATTCATCGATGTTCAACAACATTTCAGCAATGTTTTCATATTTTTTATCGATTTTTTAGTATCTTCTCATACATTTTAGAATTAAAAATTATTATATTTATTTGCATCTGCAAACTGATATGTATCAACATTTTAGAATATTTTTGTCTGTTCATTTTAGAAATAAAATTGTTATATTTATTTGCATCTGCAAAACTGTATATGAATCTGTTATTCTAATGTATAATGTTATTATTGTAACTCTAAATTAATATTATCTTTTTGCAGATACTATTAAAAAAAAAATCATATGCAATTGATATAAGACAAATGAAGTACACGTTTCATTTTCTTCATCACTATCAATTGAACACGGAAAAATCAATCTGACCCAACAAAACGGCACAACCTCAAACAGAGCAAAATTAACCTCGGTTGATTTTTCCATTGTTTTCGGTGCACGCGCAAACCAGTCATGGTGCATATGCTCTACCAAGGCCTGGAGCCGGTGCAGGCGAACCACCTGTCAGTGCATTGAGATCCGCAAACATTTTATTGGCAATGATCTCATTGGCAGCGTCCGACGTGTGGAAAGCATCCCAGAACACGAAATCACGGCGATTGCGGCAGAGCTGCGAGTTCGGCAGGCACATTCCACCAACGTTAGAGTCCACGTTACAGCACGATGTAGAAATCTTAAACCCTACAATTACAAAAATATATACATAATACATAATAATATATAGAATTGTACCAAGATAGCTAGACAAATTCATTTTCAATCTCATTAAAATATTTAGTCTCAATTACCATATTTTTCGGGGTGTTCAATTAGTTCCATGACGACGGGATATGAATCAGCCAGAACCATTTGCGCACCAGGCAGCGCTTTGTTTAACGTCGCGAGCAGCTTGGTCACTTGTGCATTGAATTCCTTCACATATTCATTTACACGGTGGAGGCATCGACCGGTGCCTGATTTAACTCTCTGTGAAGGGATGCAACCCAAGGGACCGAGACTGTTGAACACTACCTTCCTAGCCCCAAGACCATATAGCTTCTGTTACCATGCATGAATACACAGAAAATTATATTAGCCTTAAAAAAAATTGGCAAATTTGAGCTTAATTACCTTGAGTTGGCGGTTCAATGTAGCATTGAGCAGCATGACGAACTCGTCATGAGTGTAAGCTTGCCCATCAGCCATGAATGGTTGCAAGAAGTTGTTTATATAGTCATTGCTTCCTTTAAAAGTAAAAAATTCTATTAGATTTTATCTGATATTTGGAGATTGACAATTTCTTTAAAAAAAGGATGTAATTTCAAGGAGCTTAATTGATGACAGTACTACTGTACCGAGGCCAATCAAGTACAGTGCATCATTGCACAATTTCTCAGCCTCTGTGTCTCCAATTCTGAATTTGATTGCTTCTTTTGTTTTCTCAAAGTAACTTATCTGAGTATCGAACGAGAGATACTGAACCTGTATTTCATCATACACAAAAAATAAGATTAATGTTAGTACTTTAATTTTGAATCATGACATTTGTTTAGGAATTGCTGATCCAATAAGATTGGGCATACAAAGTAGCTTCCTGTCTCATTGAGAATACCGGCACCACCAGAGGCAAAGTTAACGCCTTTAAATCGCGTCGTCATTCATTGACAATGATAGATAACGCGGCGGTGGAGAAACTCCAAACTTAGCAGCTAAATTGAATTGAATCAAGTATTAGTTTAATAAATTGTAATGTTTTGCAGTTGGAAATTAATGTACCAGAGAAAGGATTTGCAGAATTATAGCATTTAAATATTATCTCCTTTTGGAACTTACACATGACATCTCCAATAGTTCTTCCATTTGTAAATCTTCCAGTAGGTTGTTTGGTGGGGTAGTCGACCCCATACCATGGACAGTTTGCTTTTGCAAGTGACTGAGGGAAGAAGTTGTTATTTCCTACCTCGGCCATAGAATCACCAAATATATACGTCACCGGCACGGACGATGCAATTGATCCGGCAGTTGAAACCACGTAAGCAAAAGCAATGGCATGGAGTACTGCTAAAAGAGTAGCCATTACTAAGTAGTTTCCCTTTTTAATTTTCTTCTTGTTAAGGTAATTGTACTTGGTTGTGATCTGAATGCATGATTTGTGAGAAATTTATAGTGCATGGTATGGTGAGAAGTCATGCTCTTTTTTTGCAAGTTTGGGTTCTGGTATGGTATTCGTATAACACAAGACAGTGAATGCTAATTGTGTTACTTTAGCATGGAAAAGCCATGGGAAGGTTGGTCTGGTTGTTAGGAAATTTCATTAAATTTTTTTGCCTAATTTCATTTAACAATCTCAAGGAATGGTTAAATTGTTTCAAGGGTTATCAAAGCTTCGAACTAACCTTTAACTAAACTAAAAACTTCGCCAAAGAAAATGAAAACAAAGGGCAATTAATAAATCGGATATATATCTCTCAAAATTCGGTATAGCATAGGACAATCAACTTTTACTGTGCATTCAACTCTAATGGTACATCTTTTAAAGAAATATTATTCAAATTAAAAAATAAAATTATAGATGTATTTCTACATATTTAGATTAGATATGATTCAAATTTGAGTTCATTTTACAACCTTTTAGTCTTTTATCAAACAATTTAAAAAATTTAACTGTGAAATGTTAGTGGCTTTATGATGAAGGATCAATAAAAATTCAAATTGCCTCAAATTTGGTACAAGGTCTATCTAATAATTTGAAACACGTCCATAATTTTATTTTTTTAATTGAGTATTATGTCTCAAAAACTGACAGAGTTGAATGAACACTAGAATTTAAAAAAAAAATGCGACCACAGTGACAATTTTGTTGTTTGTGTGAATTTTGCCTACTAAATTTCATTTAAACAAATAAGTAGTAAATAGATAGAGGGAAAAAGATAAATCAAATCATGCGTATATCCCACTAAACCTAAATTAGTAACAATAAAAAGAAAGTAAAATTAGCCTCCATTTCGTCGTCGCAAAATTTAAAATTAGTAATGAGACTATGAGAGTTTAATTTGTTTTGTCAAGGTTTGGTTGAAAATTTTGAAGTCAATTATTTCATTTCATCTGACATACAGATTAATTTCCATTCAAACTAAAATGGCACTGATCAGAGAATAAGCAATGGTTTTAAATCAAGATCCGAACCAAATACAAGATAAATACCAAGATTGCTCATTGAAATGACTGAAATCAATTGAATTAATGCACCTTAATTTAACACAACAAAGATCGCTAATAATCTAGACATACATATAATATAACCTTTTTCTTGCATAAGCAAAGGTCCCACGTCGTTTAATTTGTATATATAGTATATTTACCAACAAATATCAATATAAAAAAACTCAATCCCCACTAACAACAAAAATCCTTCTCAAGTTCACTTATGCCGTGCCGGGGCTGGAGCGGTTGCATGAACACGAGGAGCCGAAGGTTTGGCATCAATACCATCAATGATTGTTTTGAGATCAGGAAACATTTTGTCAGCAATGACCTGATTGGCTGCATCAGATGTGTGGTATGCATCCCAAAACACAAAATCCTTTCGGTTTGCACAGACATGTGCGTTGGGGAGGCAGAGGCCCCCGACGGTCGTATCCACATTGCAACATGAAGTGTGCGAATTCTTGAACCCTGGTTTAGTTATCGAAGAATTGTGTAAGTATAATTAGGACATTATCACACTTGTGGATGTTTTGTTTGTGTTCACTTAGCAGTAAATTTATTTAAAATTTATTTGTCGAATACGGGTTTTGTTTTTATTACCATATTTTACAGGGTGATTAATGAGTTCCATGACAACAGAATAACTATCAGCAAACACCAAGTGTGCACCAGGGAGCTTTGCATTCAATCCATCGAGCATTTTCTTTGCTGCCGCATTGAACACCACCACGTACTCGTTCAACTCAGTAAGGCACTCGCCTGTTCCTGTCAAAACCCTCTGTGACGGGATGCAACCCATTGGAGCGAGACCGTTGAACACGATTTTTCTAGCTCCAAGACTGTATAATCTCTGATAAGAAGAAATTACGCAAAAATTTAGATGGTGTTCTATCTAATTTTGGTGACCTTAAGTTAATTTGTTATGAATTTACGAGTATTATAGAGAAATTGCCTTGAGTTGGTTGCTCAATGTGGTGGTAAGGAGAACTACAAATTGATCATGAGTGTATACTATGCCATCTGCCATGAAAGGCCTCATGAAGTTGTTTACATAGTCGTTGCTTCCTACATAAGGAAAAGTAAAAAAAAAGTTAGTTAAACTCAGAAGTGAAAATTGTTTCATTTGATGGAAGTTACACTTATTTTATTAATACATTTTTCTAAAAAATGGGCAAGGATAAGAGTGCTAGCATAAGTTATATTTCAGCCAATCAATCTTTTTTCTGACAGATAACTTTTTAGATACCAAGTGCAACTAAGTAGAGGGCCTCGTTGGCTAATTTCTCGGCAGCGGTGGCTCCAATCTTGGCTTTGATCCCCTCCTTTACATTCACAAATGCATCTATTTGAGCATCAAAAGAGAGATACTGAACCTGCAATGCACATGGCAAACATGAAAATCAGTAAGATTTTATCACTTTTGTACAAATTTCAGACAATTCATGCAAATTAACAGCAACCAAATACAGATGTAAAAAAATAATTCTTACGAAGTAAATTCCGGTCTCATTGAGAATGCCAGCCCCACCAGAAGCGAAATTGACACCTCGAAGTATGGCATCGTCAGTCATGTACAGAGAGAGGTAAGGTGGCTGAGAAGGAACTCCAAATTTAGCAGCTAAATTAAACAATACAACATATCGATGTCAATCTGTTGCCTTGTAGACAAGAATTATAAGAAAATTATTTAAACAATGAAAATAATTGTACATATTTCTCTTATTGTTAATCAACTTACACATGATATCGCCGATAGTTCTTCCATTCGAGAATCTCCCAGTAGGCCAACCAGTGTAGTAATCAATACCGTACCACGGATAGTCTGATTTGGCAACGGACAAAGGAAGATAGTTATTGTTCCCCACATCTGACATAGAGTCGCCAAACACGTACACTACTGGCCCTTTGGCTTTTCCAGCTGCTGCAGCTGACACTGACATGTCAGATATCAACATGGCAAAAGCAAAAGCTGTGCCGAATATCGCCGCAAGTGTTGCCATTCTGGTGCTATTACTTGGTGCTTACTGTAAAACTGATTTACTTGCTAGTGTTTGTAGTTGTGATTTGATAAGTTGTGGTGTAAATGCATTTACATAAAAGGGGTTATATAGTGTTCAGTTTGGGTTTAGTCATGAAGGATTTTTCCCCCAAGTTTTGGCTCTTTTCTTTGTACTGGTTATTTTATTTAACCACCACTCTCTTTTCTTTCAAGAATGAAGAATCATTTTCAGAACAAAGGAAACCAAGTGAGCACTTAATTGTCAAAGTTAAGAAGCTAGAATTGAGTGTCTTAAGGAATATACCATTTCCAATTAATTGTTTATTAGCTTGTCTCTAAGTTTCCTCAATTTGCCTTGTTTGTATGGGTGTAAATTTGCACTTTTGAGACCCAATCAGCTATTTACATCTGTCATATTTTTTCACCCACTTTTTTTTCCATAAAATTGATCTAAATAGTACATGTGACATTTTTTAAATCCACCTGCGTACCTTTACAATAGAAGAAAAGAAAAGAAAGGGATCTTCTAGTTGCCTGTGTGTCAGAAGTTACTGCACAGAATGTAGGTTCTTATATTCCATATATTAGATTTGGAAATGTATCAGCTTTCTCGTGTTTTACTTTTGAAATGCTTCAAAATACATGCTTTCTATAGTCAATGCGCGGTCAAAGCGTGGGATCCGCGCATCAGTATTAGCGGGAGAGATAAGGGGCACAGAACACGAGACACTGTATCAGCATCCATTAAATTTTATAGGTGGTTCTAGACATTGTACCTGCAAATTTAATTTTTTTTAACCAGTTTATAAGTTGCCGTGACAAATTTAATGTATTTACCGTTGCAGTTTATAATTTGTACCTGCCAATTTCGGATATCTTGTATTACTTGAAGATGAAGAATCTTACAATTTAGAAAATGTTATAATTGCATCAAGTAAATATGTTGCAATCAGCATTAAAAAAAGAAAATTCTCACTATTAAATTGTATAAGCTTCTAACTCTCAAATAAGCATTCAATATATGGTTAAATTAACGAGACGCTATATTATATTTGAAGCTAAATCACTTAAAGGGACTTTTACATAGAAAAAGAGAATGTCAAATAGTGTATACCATCAGTTAAATAAATCTGCCACAACTTCACAGTTATAGCAATCTGCCATCTTAGATATTAAAAAAATACGACTTGATACATCATATAATTATAAAGCAAACTTATTATGATATTCAATTATGACTTGATAAACATATGATTATAAAGCATACACATAAAGGACTGAATATACAAAACATGCTTAGCTAAAATGCTACATAAAGAAAATATTTCCTTTCTTTTTTTTCTTTTTTCTTGCACGCCTTTGTGAAACATGTCGGTTAGCTTGTACAACAAGTCAACAAGTGTGAAAATACAATTAGGACAATAATAGGCCCAGAAACCAAACCCAAATTTCTCAGCCCAATTAGACATACACGGCCCAAAATAAACTCCGCTTCAAATTGGAATGGATATTTCTTTCCGAAATGCACAGCTTCAAATTGTAACTCAAGTGTAAGCCATTAATGATTTAATGGCAGCGGAGGTTTTACTGATGATTAGTTCTTCATGCTATCTTCTTCCTTCGCCTTCTTCTTCTTTTACCACCTCCAGTTCTAACCGTTGTTTTCTTCGACGTAGCGCTCCACTGAGCGGATACTTTGGTTGTAGCCTCTCCAATCGGAGCTCCAGCATCCATTTATTCTCTACAAAGGTTCTATTCCATGGATATTATTTTGAATTGATTTGATTGAATTAATTGTACTTCCGTAATTACATCAATTAGACTGAGTAAGCGGGTGTGGATAGTAAATTACATCCTTTTTCTTAATGTTTATCTTCTTCTTTTTTTTTTGCTACATTTTCAAGGAAGAATTAAGTTTATGCGCCCCAACCGTAAGCTGGAGGTACAAAAAAGTTCGGCGCATCAGGTATACTATTTAGCAATTTCTTTTCCCTAACGCTTTCAATTTCTACAAGTTAGGTATTTAATTAATCCCAATTATCTACTCTGTATGTTCTCAAGTAGTTGACCTAACAGGTATATTATCACCATTGCACCTGTAGCATAAGAACAATTTAATTGATTACATTGCCAGAACTTGTGTGTTATCCACAAAGTAAGCTCCAGCACCAAACTAAATGATGAATGCGTATCAAAGTTTCCAGTATTGGCACAGTGTTCGGTTTTAGATGACCTGGCTCGTACTAGGAATGATTGGGAAATCCAGAAAGAATTTCAATGGGGATCAACTATACACTAAAAGGGCAGATCGGTGCACATAGCTCCCGCTAGTGCAGGGTCCAAGGAAGGGTCGGACCACTTTGAAAGGTCTTTGTACGTAGTCTTTCCTTGCATTTCTGCAAGTGGCTGTTTCCACGGCTCGAACCCATGACCTCCTGGTCACTAATTGAACATAATACAATTATTAATTTAATACTGGTTTATTATGTTTAAAGTACTTGTTGATAGCAAAATTGTGCAGCCCAACAAATCCCCCCCCCCCCCCCCCAACGCAAAAAAAAGTGCACACCTGCCGGTACATACTGGAACCTCTATCCGACTGTAAATTAGGTTATCTTACTTTGGAAGTTTGACTATCAAACATGGATATATAACTTCTTTGTTCTCTCTCCTTGTGGCCAGTGGTATGGTCGTCAAATGTAACTATCCTCAAAATGCTGATTTGCCACGACACTACTCAAAGAAACAAAAGAAGCCATTTCCAGTACCAATAGTGGAGCTGAGGCGTGCTGCAAGAGAAAGGGCAAAAATTGCAAGGGAAAAGAGGATCCCTACTTTGCCCCCAAGAAATGGGATGCTTGTCAAGAGCCTGATATCAGTTGCGTACCAGGTAATGAATGCCAGGGTCACATTAATCACTAATTTGAAGCAGCTTCTAAAGGTGGTGCCTGTACAAGCATGCAGGTAAGCTCTGCGTCTCACTCGCTGTTTCCCTTATGATGTTGGGTATGTAGTTTACCTTGTGTCAGCATCATCACTCTTGCACCTGCAAATAGTATGTAACTATGTATGGTACCTTGTGCTTTAAATCTTTTTTTCCTTACTTTTTCTGGGGGCTTAATTAGTGTGGCTTATCATATGTGAAGTCAAGCTCTGTACTGATTTTCGTTTTTAGAAGCTAGTAAAAACTGACCAATACATCCTTTTTAAAAGATGAGACTTCTTGCTGTCAAAAACATACCAGTAAGCCAGTACAATTTCAGTAGCTTATTCCCTGCCCTTGGCAGTATATCCTAGCAGTAGTACGCCTTGTAAGCAATAGTTACCTATTTCTTCTTGTTTCAGCATTAAGGTTTCTATGATTTTGTGGATGAAAAGATAAATAATATCTTGTCTTAACTTTTTCTACAATCAATTTCTAAGCTAACTTGAATAATCATTGCAATTTTCACATAAAGAAAATTTACGGAGCATGAAGTTAGATTTTCATTGTTGCAATTTGTCTTGGATCAATCCACTACTCATTTCATAGTGGCCAGAAAGTTTTTTTGATAGAAAATAGTGCCTAGAAAGTTATAGCCCCCCTCTAATATGTTACCATATTTTGGGCAATTTTATATTACTATTGAGTCTTTTGGTACTTATTAGTGGTATAATATCATTCAATGTTGCAATTGTCTCTGACTAATTCACTATTCATTTTTCTCCCTCTTGCTTTTTATAGCCTCACTCTATTCTTCAATCATATTTGTATGATTTTATATTGCTTATTAAGAATTTTGGTAGTAATTAACATTATAAATACCGTTCAATGTAAACTGCTATGTAGCATATCTTCCGCTATAGCCAGTAGGCATGGCTGCTGTAGCTTTTGCTCAGATATTACTACTATGGACTATGGAGCACTAACTGCTACATAAAACTGTGTAAACCCAATGTAGGTACTGCAATGAGATTCATGTAGGATCCAAGGGCCACCCATTCAAATCATGCAGGGGCCTTTACTCAAACCGGAGAGGTGGAACCCACGACTGGACCCACACTTTTTCTGCAGAAGACATTTTTGTGAATATGGAATGCTTCCACCTCGCTGACCGCCTTGGCCCTCGCATACCACACCACGAGCGCTTCTCCGTCCCGCGGGTACCGGCATTAGTTGAGCTCTGCATCCAGGCTGGTGTCGACCTGCCCGATCTCCCAACCAAGCGGCGACGCAAACCTGTAATCCGTATCGGCAGGAAAGAAACAATTGATGCAAATGAAGATGACTTGCCAGACCCAAAGCCCTGTAAACATAAAGTACCGATACTAGAGATATTGCCTGATGAGGATATTGTGGCCCCATCAAGCCAAGAGGAGATTGCTCAGCTGGCAGAGCAGACAATGGAGGCTTGGGAGATGGTTATGGTAGGGGCTGAGAGACTGATGAAGAAGTATACTGTGAGGGTCTGTGGGTACTGTCCTGAGGTGCATGTGGGACCCTCAGGACATAAGGCACAGAACTGTGGAGCCCATAAGCACCAGCAGAGGAATGGACAGCATGGTTGGCAGGCAGCAGTGCTTGATGATTTGGTATGTTATATTTACCAAGCAGTTGCTCCCCTATTGGGTTAATTAAACTCAGAAAATGCAATTTATTGCTTTATGTTTATTTAATAACTCTGATATGTTGAAGCATAGAAGCTAAGGACATAATGCCAATTTACAATATGCTTGATAGGGGTACTATGTTAACTATACAGTCATTCCATAGAGCTTTGGAGCTCTGATCAAATAGATAGGAAATGGAAAAACAAACAAAATAATCCGTGATAGGATAAACTGGTGCAATCATGGTATGGAATATGATTTTGATACAAATTCTGCTAACCAATTGTCCCAACTCACAACTCTGCCTATGTTTTACATAGCCGGTCCCAAGCTCGGAAAAGAGGAGGATTGTGATAGGCTTGACGAATCAATGTAAAAATTTAGCCAATCTTACGGAATGAAATCCAATATGGACTTCATTTCTAATCTACCCAACTTATTTGGGACAAAAAGGCTTTGTTGTTGTTGTAATTGTTCCAACTCATGAGATCATAGAGAATGCCAATTAAATAATTTGTCTCATCTTAACAGGTGCCACCAAGATATGTGTGGCATATGCCCGAGTCAGGGGAAGAACTGAAGAGGGAGTTGAAGAGTTTTTATGGACAGGCTCCAGCAGTGGTGGAGATGTGCGCACAGGCTGGATCCACTGTACCCGATAAGTATAAGGGCACTATGAGGCTGAATGTAGGTATACCAGCTAGCTTAAAGGAGGTTGAGATGGTTGTATGATTGGTCATAAAGATGAACATATGAATTTCAATGCTGTTTTTCTCGCTCTTCCTGTGTTTTTCCCCCCTTTTTTCTTGCTCTCCTATTACATCAGCTGTCAACATTTTGTTTACATTTGCAGACATGGAAGCAAAAATGAGCTTGATCAATGTAGGACATAAAAAAAATGCAGAAGTTGGAGTTAAAGAGCGTAAAAGCTGCACTCACAAAAGTCAGCATGCATGTTTAACTGATCAACAAGTTCAGTGGAGCTAATCAAAGTAAGAGAACAAAGTTTCATAAGTGCTACATACTGTCATACTGACATGGTTGGTATAACAAAATGCATTTCCCTGCTAGTAACAAAAGATTACGACTTTACAAGAAGCTTTTGCAATCAAGACAAGTTTAAATAATGTAGTTCTAATCCACAAACAATTTCTGTTAGCAAGCATGCTTAGTACAGAAGAAAGGAAATCAGTTCTCAAGATATTGACACAAAAAGGAGAAAACAGAAGTTCCGTCACATTAATAAGGATTAAATGCAATTTACAAATTACCAGTAATAGCCTCTCGAACTATCACTGAATGTGTCAAATAAAAAGCTACAGCTAATTTTTTTTTTCAGCACGTGGTTTTCATTTTTAACAAAGTGATCAGCCAAGCATTGTGTGATGGGTCTGGTCAATGTGCCAGTGGCTCAACAGCTGTCCTGAAGAGGAGTACATAGACCTTGTCAATCGAGAAATACAAGAAGCCCCCCAAAGAATGAGTTACGTATGAGCCGAAACTGGTTCCCACTATGCAGTGCCATGCAGGCCCATATGCTGTGTCAAACTCCTGTTAACAAAAGAACCATACAGTTTCCTCAGTTGCAAGAATATAAAATGAAAAATGAAAATACAGAGATGACCCAGATGGGGTAAGGAGACAAATCTAGATATATGCATAAAGGCTAAAGCAGTCAGAAATATATAAAACATGTGGAAGTATCAGAATTCAGAGCTAAAATTATGAGGTTACCAATGTAAAGATAATTAACTCCAGTGTGGTGAATTTAACGGCCACAAAATATTCACATTCGTCCATATGTTATCTCCGCCTATGCTTTACATAGCCGATCCCAAGCCCGGAAAGGAGGAGAGTTGTGATAGGTTTGGCGAGCCAATGTAAAAATTCAGCCGATTTTATGGAAATGAAATCCAATATGGGTTTCATTTCTAGCCTATCCCAACTTGTTTGGGACAAAAGGCTTTGTTGTTGTTGTCCATATGTGAACTTCAGCACATTGAATAAACAGTTACTAGTTATTACTAGAGATCTAGCATATTAGCAAAAGAGCAGGCTATGGTTAGGGTTGGTTTGGACATATTCCCCAGATAATATGTACCAAACTTTCTCCAAGAAGTCCCAATTTTTTTAGGTTAGAAATGCATTTCTCAGATGACCTTCATTTTATTCTCAACAAAAAAGTTCATTGGTACGTCTTTCTGGGTTAAATGGAACATAAAATAGTCAATTAAGTCAATGTGAAATAATGAGGTTCTGAACAATTTCTGACACTTGTGATAAAGCTGATTACACAACTATACCAATTTAACATGAAATGAAATTAAAACCTTCTTTCACTTCTTTCAGAATGGCAGACCAGAATCATTAAACAGAACAAATCAACTACAAGTTTATAGCTTGGAGAGTAAATGTAAGTAGACTACACCACATCCAATTAAACACTGATACAAAAATACAAAATCCCAACAGATCAGAAAGAATCCAAATTAAATACCACAACAACATACTGCTGACCGTGAAAATCCGGAACAAGTAACATCATCAATATTTTTCTTGAAAGTTTTTCCCATTATAAACCCTTTTAAACCAATTACATATCAGATATCATCATTTTGATCCATTATTTGTGATTTTAAAGAAATTAAGGGTCAAAGGTTCACTCTTTGTAGTCCTGTTTCCTAAAATGGATAGAACAAATTATAATATCAAACATCAGAACTAATGCCCTCTCAACTTGCATAATTTCAGAAAGAAAAAAAATTTACCATCATTCGTGCAACTAATTAGAGTTCAGGACTCAACCAGAACAATCCATCAAGCTAATACCAAGCTATTAAAGCATGCCAATCAAACAATAACCTCTTAGTAAATAAGGAACTAGAAAACAGCAAAGATGAAATACCTTCTTCAAGGCGAGAGCAAGACGCTTGCTCTCTAGCTTAGGCATTGTATGAAACACCTCCCGTGCACACCTAAAAGCTCGCCTCTGCAAAGCTGGGGCCATGTCAGCGGCTCTAACCCTGATCTTCTTCATAAACTGTCTGTCGAGCTCTTCCCCTTCCCTTCGAACCGCCTCTCCTCTCCTATCCTCCTCCTTCACCTTCTCCTTGTTCTTCCTCCTCTCCTTGGTGGCCTCTTCCTGGTCACTCTCTGATTTAACTTTCGCGCGCTCAATTAGAGAGCTGAGATACTTGCTCCGCCGCTCAAGCTCCTCCGACGCCGCATCCACTCGCTTCTTCTCCTCCATCTCTCTCATTGTAGTCTCTTGTTACCAGTCTTCTGGTCAGAGAAAAGCATCCGATGAGGTAGCAACTCGGGAGGGGAGATGTTTTCTATTGAGTTCTTTAATTCATTTCTTTGTCTGAGTGGAGTTTGGAGTTGAAAGTCGGATTTGATTTGAGCTTTTGTTTTGTTTTTAAGTAAACAGTTTGATTTTGGTTTTTCTCCTTTTGGCGTTTGGGTTCGAATTTTTGGCTCGTCGGATGTGGAAAAATAGGGGAAACTGGGACCGCCGGAGCTTTATGTGCTCTTTTTTCTTTATTTTACTCGAGACTGACGTGGAGGAATTTTTTCATAAAGCGTCAAAAAACTATTTTTTTTACAAGAGATGCTAACAGTCTTTCTTAATCGTTCTCTTACATGTCCTTCACTGCAAGACAAAAAATTTCTTAATGACAACTTTCTAACTAATTATTATTAGCAGAGCTAATTTTCATTTTTGAGAATGGAAATTAACGTTGCGCGTTCAAGTCTTTATATAAATCATACGAAATTTTAATAGTTGTGTCCGAGTCTTTATATTACATAAAACTGCGTATTTTAATTAAATTTTGCTACCATTGTACTGTAATTTGACTGCAATTTGCTACATTTTGCTTCATTTTTGCTCCAATTTGACTATAATTTGCAGCAAATAAACACTTCACGCATCCACGTCTTTATATAAGTCATACGAAGTCTTAATAGTCGTGTGTTCAAATTTTTATATCACATAAAAACTATGTATTTGAATTCAAGTTTGCTGCAATTTGGTTGCAATTTTTTGCAGCAATTTTAAATATAAAGACTCGCTTTTTATAATATAAAGACTTGATTGTTACAATATAGAGACTTGTTTGTACTAATATAAAAACTTGAATGTTTCAATTTTATAGCAGTTTTGTTGCATATATAAATAAAAAGACTTGTCTGTTGTAATATATAGACTTGATTTTCACAATACAGAGACTTGCTTGTTCTAATATAAACATGAGTTCGAATTGATTACATTTAGACAAAGTTCACCGGTGATAAAATGATTGATGTGAAGGTAACATTCTTGGCTCTCTTACCAGTATAGACTAACTTGTTGGTGTGATTATGGTACAATGAGCATTCTTGATCATTAAAATTAAAATTAAACCGTCATCACACAACTTACTCACACTCAATAGGTTGAAATTTAAACCACCAACTAGATAAACATTATCAATAGTCACATGCATACTATCAATACAATCAATTTCAATGATCTTACTCTCACATTTGTTACTTTCAAAGATAACTTGACATCCATCAAAGAGCTTAAGACTCACATTCGTTACGCATGGCTCTGTCAAGCCTCTGCATTTGCTCGAATTGTTTGCTTTTGATATCAATGTGATCGTCTTGAATTGTACATACATATTTGAGTCTTTGCAATTTTGCATCATCAGAATATATATATATAAATCTACAACTCACCAAAACTCAATTATGTAAAATTAGTATTGATTTATTTCACATTCGCTAAACAAAAACCGACTTGATTTTACCTTTTTTTTATCTAAATCTCGTTTTATTATAATTGATGCACACAAGATGTACGATAATTTGTTTCAATGAATTCTTTGTGTTTATCGACTTTCCAACATTATCCTATTACATATTAAATCTAATTTTCAGATTAATTAGTTCAAAGCACTAAACATTAGACGTTTAGTCAAATCACATGGGCAATAATTGAATAAACAATTTCAATCTGTATAACACATTTACACCTACACAATTTGATATCATGCAATCAAACCTGGCTATTTTTTAGGCGGAATTTCATGTTTATTCTTAAAAAAAATCAATATTATGTATTTTTTCCTCTAAATACTGATATTAAATATTTGTTTCTCTAAATTTTAAAACTCTCAAATTTACTCATTTTGTTGTCTTTTGTATTGAAACTCATTTTAAATTTGTAAAATATCCATTTTACTCTTAACTAAAAGCATAAAAATGTGTAGTTTATTTAAGAAAAATACCAACCATATATTTGGTCGACTTTTGAAGACAAATTGTTCACTCTTGAATCTTGACGTATATATGATGAAATTTAGATGTATCCTTGTATATGCATCTGAAAGATAAATGAAAAATTGCTTTAAAAAATCGATTAAATATAAGACTGTTGGTTTTATTAAACAAGTAACATTTTTTATTTTTTAAGTAAGGATAAATTTTGTATTTTACACATGTAAAAGTTTTAATATAAAAACAATAAAAATGAATAAATTTGAGAGTTTGTGAAGTTTTGAAGTGGAAATACATAATACCATAATTTAGAAGAGGAATATGTACTATTGAAACTTTTGAAGGGTATATATAAAATTATTCCTTTTTATGTACAAAAAAATAGTCAATTTCGCGCAAGAAAGAAATGGTACGTAGATAATATAAAATAATCAAAAGAAATTTATTTGATATAAAAGGGGATTGGCGGCAACTTTAAAAGAATATTTATTTGATTTAAAGTTCATTTTTTTTTTGCTCTAGTCTAGCGTATGCGCTTTAATAAGATTAGTAATCAACCGAGTTAGGTACACACGAGTTTATCAAGAACAAATTTATAACCCAACTCACAATAATAAATTTATCAAAATCATAATTCTTATTCAACCCGATAATACATCAACCCGCTAAAAATGATCAGGTTAGATAGTTTAAACGGATCGAGCGGATTGACGAGTTTTCTGTACAATTCTATATCTATCCATATCATTAAAACATTTTGCAAAATAATTGTTCATTTAGAGTGTTAAAGTTCATTTACAAAATTATTACTAAATAATTGTTCTCACTGAATTTTAGCACAATATTTGGATATATTTATTTTTTAGACAAAAATGGAATCAAAGTCATCAAAATTTAAATGACCTAAAAATTCTTCAATTTAGTTTCGAACCCACGATCTTCTACGCAAAGTGTAATTCAGATGCGTTAATATCCAATTTAAAACTTTTAATTGTATGATGATAATAATATATTTTGTTGTTAATTGTTGTATGATTCTTTTGATTAATGACAATAGTGTATGTAATTGGTTAGTAATATAATACATATGTTTTTTTTTTTTCTTTTGAGAAAAACATATGTATTCTATTTTAACCAATTATATGAGGTGATATTTATATTTCCCGGTAGTGTACAATTATATTTAAAATTTATAAATCTAATCAGATAATAGACGGCATTATATAAAAATTTGGTCATGACATAAAATGATTTGCACAGCAATAAATTAGTGACCATTGGTTTCATATATTCAATACATAATATTTTTTATATAATGTTCCTTCTTTGACCGGTGGTTTTCTAGAAAACAAAAAAAGTATAATTATTAATTATTTTATGAGCATGACTACGATACTTCACAAAACACCAAACAAGCCGGTACTTCACATGTATATTACTAATTTCAAAGTTCAAATGATCGATCTATATCGTAAAATTTGTTCTTCATATTAAAATATCTTTTTGAAAGCCGAATTTTATATTTTCTTTAGAATTTATTTATTATTTTATAAAGAGGGTAAAAAGTTGTTTAATCTAACAATTTTTGGAGCAGTGATATGAATGATTTTTTATCTCTTTAAAATTTGAACTAAAATTAAAGATACGAATATAAAGTATCGTTTGCTTGACGTTTTGTAAAGCATTATAGCCATGTTATTATTTTATTCAAACTGTGTAATGTGTTAGAGGCTCGGAGCGGTAGATTCATAAAGCAGGGAGTGCGTATCCTCTAGAATGAGCAGCTGAAATTATCTGAAAATGAGCAGCTTTCAACGCTATAAAATGATCGATACTGTAACAAATCACTAAACGAACAACTTTCGACGATGTAACAGCGATGAGACTGCAAGAGATCCCACTATGCTGCTCAATTAGAGGAGATGTGAATTCTAAAAGCAGGAGCCTCACCTTTTGCTTTTTATTGCTTCTAATTTTTATTTTTCACTGTTGCTAGTGTGCGGTGTGCGGAACAACCGGTAACTTCACCTCTTAATCTGCTATAAAGTGCCAAAATGAGCAATTCTCTTAGCCCATGATTATAACTAGAAGCATGTATTGGTAGGTGATAATGATACATCAACACCTGTAACTGTAAGGTACAACTTATGATTAGTGGATTGACGAAGGGTCGGATCGGGTTAGGCACGGGTCGATCCGGACGGGTTCAAGGGTCCGACGGGTCACGGGTCCCCGGGTCTCAAAGGTCTCACGGGTCGGGTTTGCACGGGTCCAAAGTCCGAAAGGGCAACCCGACCCGTGATAGACCCCCACGGGTCTCACGGGCACGGGTCGGGGCAAGGGTCGGGTCGGGCACGGGTCACGGGTTTGTGGGGGGCGGTCCGACCTGGAGGGATTTTCAAATTTTTTTTTTTAATTTTAAAGTTTGTAAATGGTAAATGCCTCCAAAAAATCCGAAAAAATTCCAAAAAAATTAAAAAAAATGAACGAAAATTCAGAAAAAATTTGTAATATTTTAAAAAATATATTTTATAATTATATCATTTTTATTTATGATATTTCTTAAAATAAAAAATATTCATATA
Source organism: Eleocharis quinqueflora (assembly GCA_964058865.1). NCBI lineage: Eukaryota > Viridiplantae > Streptophyta > Magnoliopsida > Poales > Cyperaceae > Eleocharis > Eleocharis quinqueflora. The sequence goes on from CAXKVX010002148.1 coordinate 60,926, forward strand.
ATGTTAAAAAAACTCTAAATTCTCAATAAATTCGAAAAAATGTTAAAAAAATAAAAAATGCACAAGGGTTGGGTTCAAGGGTCCAAGGGTCGGGCACGGGTCGGGTCAAGGGTCCGGCGGGTCGGGTCTAGCACGGGTCCAACGGTCAAGAGGGCGTCCCGTCCCACCCAAAACCCGTGGGTCCATTTTTCACGGGTCGGGCACGGGTCTACCACGGACACGGATCGGGCACGGGTCGGGCACGGGTCGGGTCACGGGCGGGTCCGCCCCCGGGGACCTTATCACACCTCTACTTATGATGATTGATTCAAAGGAGGAGATTTGAGCGTTGAATACATGATCTATCAGTCAAATGTGCTGATGCATTGAATGATTCATCAACGATTCTTCTACATTCGATTTATACGATCGAATCTTTGTCAAAATTATGTTAATGAGGTGTTTATTTCTCGTATAATTAATTAGCTTTCATGGATTAAGGCCACAAATATAAATAGGCCATTGATTGAGTGATCAAGTATCAGGGTCCATGCATGCGTTGCAATGACCCAATTCTCTTTCAGCATTTCTTGTTGCAACATACAAGAAAATAGGAAAATACAAATAATGATATAATTTTTTTTCTGGCAAACTTACGTATGTAAGTGTTGCAGGCAAAAAATAAACAACTTTATTATAGTATTGATGTTGTTACATATTTAAAATCTAAGGAATGTAACTGAAGATTATTTTTGGAATATTATTTTACAAGCATGCTAGTGGATCAGCGTAATAATTTGGAATATGACTAAAAATATCTATGAAAACACTGTTGCATAAAAAGATGTTTTCAGATATTGTCAAAAAATTATTATATTTTTTAAATGTAATTAGTTGTTTTTAAGGACAGATACCCAGTCTAGAGTGGGTTCTATCTATCAGTCTGATGTTATGGAGGTCTCTCATCCAGAGGTATCAGGATACTTGGATATTGAAGTGATGGAAGAGGATATAGGAAACAATGTTGCTGTTAACTGGAGAGAGGAAGGTAGTGATGAAGACCTGTTAGGGGAATAGATAGCATGTTTGAGGTTATAAACTTTTGTTTTCAAGCTATGCTACTGCTGAAGTTTATTTTAGAAGTTTAAACTGTGGTTTTGTAATAATTAGGGACAATGCCACTGTGAAATAATAGGAGGTAAATCAATTCAAAGTTCATGAGACTGCTATATGCTTATGATCAGAATTTTGAATAATTTACAACCTATTGTTCATGATTAAGGCAATTGGAAGTTTAAATTGGGTTGTTGCTGTGAGCTGGAGGAACTGGACAAGTTTAAAGGTAGCCGTGAGCCCGTGATTATCCAAAAGACTTGAAAAGTTGCTCAGCTCAAATGCAATTTTTTAGCTTTAATTTTCTATTGCAATATGTGGTCATTAAAATATAGACTTTATATACTAGATATTTATTTGGTATGCTTTCGTTTAATAAAAATATGACAACCTCATCTTGAGGCTTTATTTTTCAAAAAAAAAGTTGTTTTTAAGGACACTCAAGCATAGATTTTGGTGTGATAACCCATAAGTTCACCGCAAGTAACCAGACCCAAAACACAGCTTTTCACGCATTGGATTCCGAAATTGTACAACTTTTTTTTTTTTATTGACAAATTGTAAAACTTACGGCCTCGCTTTAACCAACATCCCAGGCCGGCCCCAGGCTACGCGGATCAAATTTAGTCATATTTCCGGATCCGACGGCTGGGCATGGGTCCGATAGAGTCGATCACGCAAAGACAATAGCCGGATCTGGAGATAGCGCAATGTCAGGTGCTTGCTGTTTCCGGATCTAATTTTGATAGTGGATTTTGGGTGTCATTTCTCATTTCAACGATTAAATAGTCCAATAGTCGATTGCGAGGCGAGAGATCTCGGATGTCAGAGGCGGAGAGCGAAGCACAAAATACGCTGTGGGCCCTTTCCTTTGAGGATTCTCTGAGGCTTTCTCGTATGTACATCCGTGTGTGGGACTGTTATTATTGGACATTATTAAGGGATTACAAAGGTCTAGTTAGTAACTTATACCGAACTTTTAAGGCTTTAAAAGAAGTAATATTGGGTATCCGAGTTGGCGAGTTGTAGTAACTACATTTGTCGATAACAAATTAGAGCCCAAATTCGTTTTCGTACAATTAGATGGGCCTAGTTCTCTTCACACTTTCGCAGCTTCACATATCAAAATCCATAAGCTTGATCTCAAAGCGGTTGATGCTTCAAAATCGAGAGAGAATCAGAGAATTGAAAACGAGCAATTGAAAACCCTTTTTCCAGTTGAATCGTATCGAGTTAGCAGAGAAGAGTGTAATCGGGTACCATGGTTTATATCGAGTCTTGGGACGAGTTCGTGGAGAGATCTGTGCAGCTATTTCGCGCTGATCCCCATTCTGTAATTATCGCCTCTTTCCTACTGTTATTTGATCTTTCTTTGATTACAAACTTCCTTGCATCTTTTTATTTTCCTAATTTGATCAAGGTAGACTCGATATGTGACGAAGTATCGCCACTGCGACGGAAAGCTTGTCCTCAAAGTCACTGATAATCGTGAGGTTTGGTTTCATCAACTGTTGTTGCATTCTTTATCCATTTTCTCTGGAATTCTAGATAGCAATTTGTAGATTAACTTCAGTCTACTTCTCCACTTTGAAGTTTCCTTTCCAGAAAGGAGTCGTTACCCTTATTTTTACCAGAAATAAGAAATCTCACTCGTTGTGTTAATTTCCATGCCTCATGGTTTAGTAGATGTACAATTAGGGTATTTCGTTGATTAATTACATGCATTGTTAGTGTATTTATCAGAGTTCACAAGAAATCAGCTGTATTCTTTAATTATTTGCAACCTGCATATTCAATCACCATCCCTTTCCCACAAAAATGTATCCAAATTATTCCCAAAGAATTATGATTACTACCCTTCCATTACAAGTTTGTTAACTGCAAATAGTTTTCTATTAAAATCACCAAATTTTTTTCTTCTCTTTTTTGCAATTGCAGATAGAAAAAAGGTCATGAACTAGACGTGCTCTTTGTTTTCTTACCATAATCATATTATCCTTGGTAATGTGAGAGCTGTGTATATTGCAGTGCCTGAAGTTTAAGACAGACCAGGCCCAAGATGCAAAAAAGATGGAGAAGCTGAACAATGTCTTTTTCACCCTCATGTCACGAGGCCCTGATGGTAAACTTTGCCTTTTCAATCTAAAAAAAATAGTTTAGTTATGTGGAGGATAATTACATAAAAGCCCCCCTGACACTGTGACACATGCAAAAAAGCACAGACAAGTTCTAAGAAGTAAATGAAAAAGGTGGGGTAATCAATATAGCGGCATGTTACTTGAAGCTTCAATTTGACAATCTTTAAAAATAAAGCTTAAATTTGAAATCCAACATGATAAGCATGATTGTCTACAAAAAAATGATGACATTTGGTTTATGTTAACCTGTCCATCAAGTGATTTGAAGTTCCAACGGTTTGAAATTAACATCCTTGATATCATCGAACAATACTAAATTAGCTGCTTGCAACCAAAAAACATGACTTATTTTTTAGAATATTTTTAGAGGCGCTTGCATGAAATTTGATTGCAAGGCTATCTATATGCACAACAACATACCTTAAAAAATTAGTTTTAGATTGTTTTTATTTGATTCTTTATGAATAGGGTATTGTGGTGTACTGTGTACAGGAGATTAGACAATATCAAGAATAGTACCAAATGAGCGCTCATTTTTGGTTCAAAAAATCATTTTAGTTTCATGATTGAGAAATTGACAATATCGAGGCCACCAAACCTATTTTTTCCTTGTTTTTCAGCTGACATTACAGAAGCTACTGGAAAGGAGCAAGCAGAGCAGCAGCCGGCAAAGAAAGGCAGGGGCAGGAGGCAGTAGGCTGTCTTTGTTTAAATTCTGAAATTTTATGTAGGTACTTTTATTGATCTTCCATGTGAATTTTACTGTTGTAGTTTTCGTGATGACTTCCGGTCACCAAGATTTTTGTATCCATTTTACCTTTTTCCATTTTTACGTGGGTCAAATTATGTTGAATGAAAATGCTATTATTTCAGTGATAGGTAATATATGTTTGGCTGTAAGAAGGGTAAGGGAAAGGGAGGTTAAAGAGGAAAGGTGATACAATGGAAAGAGCTCACTTTATTCCTGTCTCCTTGATTGCTGAATTCTTTGCTTCCATTGCACTCCAGTTTGAGGAATAGGAATCTAGCTTTTGAAGGTCAAATGAGGTTAATGAGTTAGCTCTACCACATTAGCTTCCTATTTAAATATAAAGCCAATCAACATAAATTGATTTCTCCCTCTCCTTTCATGCCTTCCTTACTCACAATTCAGGCATAGTGTTATTTGGATGAAATTTCCTTATGTTCTTGACTTCGTTAAAACTAGAGGTTATGCAAATCTACTTTGTATTGATAGTTTTCAGAGTTTGGTTGATACTGGTTCTATTTCTGAATGGGTAAAAATCACATGTTTCATAGAATGCCGGAGGCATAAAAATGGTATTAATTTTCTGATAAGTGGTAAAAAGAAATTTCAGTCAGGCAGAAGCCAAGAATACAGTTTTGCTTACAGAAATTAGCTGAAGATATTGGCTTGTTCGTCCAAACTTGATACTCCGATATGGGTACAGTGAGTAATTTCAAGATTAATTAAACAATAAAAAATAAATTAGTAGCATGTTTAAAAATATAGTGTCTGTTACTTCAATTAAAGAAATAATAAGTTGAAATTTTAATGTATGAATTCTAATTTTAAGAATTATAATGTACACATTAAGTATGTTTTAATCAGTTCAAAAAATTAATTAATATATTAATTAAATTTGACGGATGATTAATCAGATTTTACAGTCGATTAATCACCCAAATTCGGGAAACTCTCTCCATATATATTATATATGAAAGTTTATTCATCAACTATAACTAATCGAAAAATTAATCAACCTTAGTGAAATAACAGCACAGGCACATCCCCTCAACACACAATAACAGTAACAGTAACTCACTATCTCACCACTTTTCAACTCTCAGTTCCAGCATCCGCCAAAAATAACGGCTCTTGCCTCCCACCTCTTAACATCTCCTCTACACCTACGGACCTACCCTTACCTACACCTATCTTCCTTCTCCAACGACCACATTTATTCATTGATTCTCCCTCTCTCCTCCCAATCAATCAATTCTAGAGATGTCAATGGATTTTACTCGCGGATATTTTGTTTATCTCGCGACCTATCCAACTCACGAAAATATCATATCCGGTCTATCCGACTGATAAGCCAAAATCATATAATGTGAAACCTATGATTTTTTGTGTAATTTAGGCAAATTTGTTAAAAAATGTCTAATTAATTAAGTTTTTTTTTTTATCAAAGTTCAAGTTACTGTCCAAGAATTATTTTGAAATGCAGAAAAAAGAATAATAATGTCCAATATGATGTATCAAGATTATAGAGCTCTTTCTTAGCTTTGCAATGCACTTTGAATCGTCTCGATCAGAGTTAGAATTAAGAAGTTATGACCAAATAGCAAGTATTATGCGTCAGCCAAAATCCATTACAAACGTAGTCATTTTTTACTACGACCGTAACCAATCTTTCCAGAGGCCTAGATTTTCCTTTCCGAGTCATTTTTAGGGATTTTCGACCATTACGACCATAATCACTTGGACTACGACCATAGTCACTTGGACTACGACCATAATCAACTCTTCCAGAGCTTGCAGATCCAGGATTTGGCCAGTTCTGCTCTGAAGACAACCATTGCGACCGTAGTCACTTGGACTAAGATCGTAGTCAACAATTCCATAGCATTTTTTAGTAAGCCAAATTCCAGAGAAAAAGAAGGTCTTTACGACCGTAGTCACCCCTGACTACGACCATAACCTTCGCAGACAGAGCGCAGAACCGACTCCAAGAGTTAGTTATTTTCGGTTTCTGCACTGGCCATGGTCGTAATGACACTGATTATGACCGTAACCAGAGGCGGCAGAACAGTTTGTTTCCTATTATTTTAGGGTGTTGAGTAATTATTTTGAGGATTTTAGGCATTAGTGTAAATATGAGGGTTCCAACACAGAACAAGGTCTATTTTTAGAGTTTAGTTCTTCCATTATTCATATCTTAGAGACAAAGAGAGAGGCTAGAGAGAGAAAAAGAAGAAGAGCCTTGGACTTCATCATCCCTTCCCTTGATTTATTCCTTCCTTCTTTATTTTTATTTTCTTTTGGATTTATTTGTTGTATGCATCTAGTCATGTTGGGCTAATACTCCTTAGCTTTTTTTAGGGAGGAACTTGAAACTTGTTGTATGTTTACTTGGTTTATACATCTTATTTAATTGTTTTGTCAGATGGCTTGTGCTTGTTTTAATTGTTTGTAATTTTGATCAAATTGCATACTTTAGAATTTAATAATTGAAATTGAGAAATAAAACTGTTAGATTCTGGCCACAAGTTGCAAGGTAGATAATAATTAAATACTAAAATGTGACGATTGTTGTCTATAAGCCTGACCTAATTGAATTAAGGAATTGTACCAAGCATTGAGAGGTGCATTGCAATTGTTTAAGTTAATTATGACAATTAGATCTTAATAAATTTAGACTAGAATGACCAAGTACCTAGAGGTGATAATTGTTCTAAACTATGGTGTTACTATGGAGATATCCATTAATACCAGAACTTATTAATTGTGCCTCCATAATACAAAACAACTATTAATCAACCAAGTAGATAACAACAAGTGGATAGTAAACCCTAGAAATCCTAAGTGTCTCATTTTGATTCTCTAGATTTGTGTAATTGTGTTCAATTTAGACTAAATTTTCAAAACAACCAAAAATCAAACATCATCCTTTACTTTAATAAAAGCCAAACTTTTATTTTACTTTTCAAGACTTGAATCAAATTTACTAAAAATATGAAAATAAAATCGACTTGTTTCTGCGGATTTGACCCCTAAGTACTATAATTGATGGTTGTATACTTGCAACCTTGGTTTAGAGTTAGGGTTAAAATATTATCATACATTTTGTTCTTTGAGATTAATACGTTATATCTTTAGAAGCGTTCGAGAATATGCGCTTGGTCTTGAACCATAAAACTCTTAAGATGAAAACATGTAATCTTAAATATGTTCACAATCAAGGTAATTAAGAAGGAGCATTAATTATCATATAAGATTGTCATGTCAATTAAAGTACATTGCAGTTCTATAAATATTAATAAGTGATTATCATTTAATGACATGAATATATAAAATGTGTATTATATATTGAACATGACCTAATTAGATGGAGCATTATATGGATTGTGTTTGTGTCATTAATGTTTTCATAGTGTCTTTTATATCTTAGATATGAGATGTATAGATTTTTCATATGAAAAGTATATAATGTGATTATTATTTAAAAATTATCTCATAATGGGAATTAAAAAGTAATTCATTATTTATGACTTGTGTGGGAGAAATTTATGTATCAATATTATCATTGTCCCTCAATTAATTTGAGTTATGATATTACTGGGTCCTTAGTAAAGTGGAATTATATTGCATGCAATATAACTAATGTAGTTATAATTATAATTCATTTGAGAGACAAAAAAAAGAATATAATGTGAAAATGACACGATCCTATTTTGCATATTATTCATAATATCATGCAACAAGGATAGACACAAATTTAAGTTGATGAAGAAAATAATTACTATGTTGTTTGGGTGACTATAATGTAATGATATAATCTCTTATAGTCAATAATATAAATAATTTTATATTATATCCCAAGATGATATAGATCATCTGTAAGGTCACAGCAAATGAATATAAACAACAAGTATTTTATATTTTATATGATGTATTTGATTTCATGGGATATGAAATAAAATACATGTGATAAAATGATAAAAATAAATATCATCATATGACATGCTTAGTCGATAAATAAATATCATCATATGTGACTATTATTTGACGTAATGTTTTAAAACATAATAATAATAATGTCGACATCACATATAGAATAATGTAATTTATATTATTGAATCATAAATTAATTTGTTAAACCCATTGTAAAGTGTGATAAAAGAATAATAAGAGAAGGCTATAGCATTTGTGTAATTAATTCAAATTTGCACAAAAGGTTGCTCTAGAGCTTGGCTATATAAGAGGGTTGCTTGAGGTGAAACTTTCAACTTTCTCTCTTCTGCTACAATATTACTACAGTAGAGACGCTACAGTAACTCTCTCTTATTTTCTCTCTTGTGTGAAGAAAAGAAACCCTTTCTTCTCTTCTTTATCTCTTGCATAGATTAACCACCAAATAAACTAGTTTTTCCATTGAAGAATGAAGAGCTAGGTGGTTGGATCTAAGTTTTAAACCATACATCCATCTATCTAAAATGTGTATTGGCTTATTGTTTAGCTTCAAGGTGAACCAAGAGGTTGCAAGGTGCTTCCAAGACCGGTGAAGAAGAAGACGGTTTTTCTAAGAGATCTAGACAAGAAACCGACTTCTCTCTATCAAGAGATTTGACAATCTCTTTAGGTATAAATCTTTAACATCTTGTGTAGATGATAAATAAGATTATTAGTTATTTATTTGATGCACATGAGGTGCTTAATGAAATGTCTATGTGTAGTTTGCTTGCTATTGTCATAAAATAAGGTAGATCTTGTGTATTAAGTCACATAGAGGAGAAAAACTTTCATTTTTGACCTCTTGAACTTACACATGAAATCCCAACATCTTGCTGGAATGAAAGCCTAGGTAAAACTATTATTTAAGTAATTAAGTGTTATATTTGTAAATATTTTTTTCTTGGTTTCTTGCACACAAATTATATCATTTTTCTCAGTAAATATTAGTTCTTTAAGCAATTTCTGTTTTCCAATTTACCTAAGCCTTTGATGTTTATACTGATTATCTTCATAAAAAACTTATTATAATCCATTTTGAATTATTCTGTAAAATCTACTTACTAAATACAAATAAATCTTTTAATTACTTGTGTTATTCTCTTGTGAGTTAGCTTGTAACACCTTGCAATATAAAATAATTCTTTAATCACTTCTAGTTGTTTAATGTATTATGTTTGTCTGAAATGAGCTATGTACTCATATCTAGCATTATTATCAGAAAAATAACACCCAAGTCTGAGAAAAGAGTACCAATCATTTCTTCAGACAAGTTTGAGAATAGTAAAATCTTACCATAGTTTGCTATGGGTCCTTTTCTCTTCAGTTCTTTCCTTCTTAAATCAGCACCAATTGGTGGCCTTTTGTGAACCACCTGAAGAAAGGATGCTTGGTTGTTTTTAGAAGCTTTGTTCTCATCTGAAGTTGGATTTCTTGTGTCACCTAAACATTTTTTTCATCCATCTCTACTTGGAATTGTTGTGCTTTTAAATCTACGAGTTCCTTCCTCAACAACTTATTTTCTACCTCAATAAAAGCTCATTCATCCTTTTGAGCCTTTGATTTGCCTTTTCCCCTTGTCACCCCGACGTTGATGATCCTTTGAGTCCATGATAAAGGACCTTCAATAAGAAATCATTGATTTCCAAAATTTCCAACGGATCATTGACCTACTTCTTAATGTGACAGCTAGAGACCTCCGATAATTCTGGGATCCTTATCCCATCTGGTGCCTAAATGATGAAGATGCTATTGAGAGAGACATGGAACCGCTCATATTCAGACCCTCCAAGCTCTAACTTTTGAATGTAAGCCATGGTCGATTCTACTGTGAAATGTGAGGGAAGGTTTCTCAGATGCTGGTTCGTGAGGAGGTATCTCAGATGATGGTTTCGGAGGAGAATGATAAAGAATGGAGATCTTGGGGGTTCAATGGTGATATGATGAGGTAATGGAGCGATTTCTTGCAAGGGTTTGTGAGTTTTATGATGTTTTCGACAAGAAAACACAAGGCGACCCGTTTCACCACAAGAGAAGTAGATTCTTGTGTTTCTGCAAGAGGAGGCAAGGTGGCCTCTTTCACTATACATGTAGCAGTTACAAGTCTCTCTCTTTTCTGGATGAACGGTGTGGATTAAACCATTTTCTTGGAGCATGTTTAGTTGGAGGTACTCACGAGACATAATAACCATTTCTGACAGGTTTTTGTTTGAAATTCGCACCTCTGACTTGGCGTAACGACCAACATTCCCCTCCATTGATGTTGCGTCTAGGTTTCTCCATTTTGCATTGACAGCAGGACCCGTCTTCAAAATCTCAACATATGATTTCTCGGCTTTTCCGTGTCAGATCCAAATTTCCTGGTTAATTAAACTGCACAAGTCTGTGCTTAAGGATCCATGGGCTGAGATCAAGCCCAAGATCGTTGTTGGCGAGAAAACTTGGATTTCCAATTTTAGACACTCGAAAAATCGACTAAACTTGGTCTCTCTCTTTTACCCTATTAATACTCCCCTTAATTTGTGAATCTAGAAAGTCTGTTCTAATTAAATTTTGTATTAACCGACAAGACTCGAAACCGTTAATCTTTAAAGAAGCTGATACGCAGATACCAATATTGATACCGACTATCGATATCGATGTTATTATGCACATTTAGTTGAATTATTATGCACATTATTTGAGTTACTATGCATGCTATTTTTTGTACTGAAATAGTTATGCATGTTTTTTTTTTTACTGAAATAGTTATGCATGCTATTTGAGTTATTATGCACATTATTTTGTTAACATGCATAATAATTTTTTCAGTACAAAAATAACATGAAATAACATGCATAATAACTCAAATAATGTGCATAGTAACTCGACTAAATGTGCATAATAACGTCGACATCGATAGTCGATATCAATATTGATATGTACGAAATATTTTTCAATCTTTAATACAACAAAAAAATTCCGTACAAAGGATTTCGTTCTAGAGCAACCCGACTGTGTATTGGATGTATCCAGTCATTTAAGGAGGCAGTAAAATTCAACTCAACAATAATTGCGATGGCAATTCTGTTCGCACCTAACCTCGTAGACCAATCTTTTAATTGTAACATGGGTCATACAAAGTAGTGTTGACCATACGGACGGGCACATGCACGAGTTTCTCGAGTACAAATTGCACAAATGGAACATGTTGAGTTTGAGGTGATGATCCAAATCCGCCTTTTGACCTGCCGGGTTGGTTGGGACAGGTTGAGGCAGGTTGGGGCGGGTTACGGGCGAGTTGGGGCTGGTTGGGCGGGTTACGAGTCACGGGCACGGGCGAGCACGAGTTCGAGACGGGTTACCACAGGTGAAATTTCGAAGGGCGACTCAAATTCGTATGAAACCCGCCCTTGGCAAGAATACGAGCAGGCACAAATTGAATCCACGAACAAATTCATACGAACGACAGAGACATACGGACATAGGTCGAATTGACCTCTACAGATTTTGTCACAACACTAATACGAAGTGATTGTAGGACCCCTAGACTTTGAACCAGTATCCTCTGCGTATCTCATCCGCTCCGCACTCTGCGTATCGCAATATGGATCGTCGGATTGAAGATTGATGCTCGACCGCCACTGATATAATTCAGGGGCCCCTTGTATTATTAAATCAGGACCGTTGATATTAATCGGACAGTCCAGATCAAAAGATACGCATTCTGGGTAGCGATTTGAGGATATAGTTCCCCTAGACCCTATGTCGGGTCCGAATCTGCTATTATTTCAGGGGAAAAGGAGGGTCATATTATTCATGTATGAACTATCAGATTAAAAACGAATGAATAAATCGTCACAGGTAAAATTCAAGAGAATTTTTTGATATTGATTTGATCCATTCATTATAAATTAACGATTCAAATTAAAAACAGAAAAAAAGTAGAGATCTCAATCCCCCGATGTCATGGGTTTCTTTTTCTAACATTTTTTAGTGGCAAGTGCCTTTGTAATTTATCCTTCGAGTCTTCCACAAGTCGTCTCTCAGTCGGCCTCTCTCTCCCTCCCTCTCTCGACCTCTACCACTTACATCCAAATCCATGGAGCTAGCGGCAAAGTCACTTTGAATCGTGCTCTTCCTTTAGTCGAGCTTTGATTCTGCGCTTGTGACCTACTCTCCAGCTCTTGCTCTCTGTGTGCATACGTCTAACCCTAGAAATCAATCTCACCCTCGTTCTTCGAAAAGCTTCTTTCGCGCGTTTCTTCGATCTCTCCTGACGGAATTTGCTCGGATCTTGTCCATTTGAAGCTTTTCGGTGTTTTATTGATCGAGGTTCTGTCTCGATTGCTGATCAAACTCACTCTTCTCTCTCCTCGGGTAATTATCTGATATATTAAACTAGGATTAGCCTCTGATGATTTGTTTTTCTGTCGTTAATTCTTAGAATAAGTCGTTCTTACTCTAGAAAACTTCCACGCACTTGGTGAAAAATGTAGTTGCTTCTGTAGCCTCGTATAACTCATACGGGCTATTTTATATTTACAGATTTCTGTAAAATCACTGTCTTAGAGAACTTTGTGGAAAATTCCTCGCATTTATGTAGGACTTCATGGCGAATTCAATGTTTTTTTACGTCCGGTGCATATAATGCTTCATTTTGTAATATTTTATTCAATTATTTGTTCCAAACCTTGTCAAGTGAAGCACTAACCTTCGTTTCATTTTCTGGAGATGCAGAGTTACCTGTTTTCTGAATAAAGCTATACTAGGCTGTTATTTTCACAACCAAAGAATACAAAATGGCGTTGGGTAATGTAACAAGGGGCAGAAGGGAAGTAGGAAGAGGTTCTAGAGGACGAGGCATGGTACGTGGGCAAGGCCGTGGTGGTATGGCCCGTGGACCTGGCGTAGGAACATTTCGTGGACCTGGAGCAGTGCCACCTTCTAGAAGGCCCCTTGGAGTTGATACCCGACCGTCTTCATTTAAAATCGCAAAGGCAAGCGCAGAAAAAAATCATATTTTGAGTACTTAAGGGAAAGTATGGTATAAAATATGTGCACAAGGAGGAGAGCTTCTGAGTCCTGGATTTTAAGGTAGGAGTGTCAAGAGACTCTTTTAAAATCCAACTCTGATTGCTGGATCATGCTGTTTTGAAATGCTACTGTGAGAAAGACCAATGCATGGATCTCTACAGAAGTTTCTTATTAGAGTTCAGAAACACTACATGATCTTATTAAAGCCATATGCAGGCTGGTTTAGTGAGATGTGATTACGTTTGGCTATGGTTTTGTTTGTATCACGAGAAGATGTTACAGTAATTCAAGACTAAAATAGTAGATTGTGATGTGAAGTTGTGGTATAGATTGTATTGGTCCATTCATGTCAGGGTGACAAATCATGGAGATTGATTTCAGCTTCTCTCTCCTTGTTGCCCATACAAGTCATATATTAATACCTGTTTTCCAGGATTCTTTGCCTCATAAACCTTATTGCATGTCCAAACACAATTCTAGGTAGAACTTAAAAAAAAACTGAACTTACATGAAAAATCCAGTTGGTATGTGTCTGTGTATTTTACTTGAACAAAAAATGTTTATCTGGATCCTAGTGACCACAACCTAATGGAACTATATTAACTGAGTCTAGCCTAACCCAGAGAACCGAACAACACAATAGGGAAAAAAAGAAGAAGACAAATCTGATCTGAACCCAAGCAACCCAATCCTGACATATTATCCTGATCTGGTCAGAGTATACCCCTACTAAAATCCAGATTTTGCTTCCACATAGCCAACTCTAGAAATGAAGTACACAAATTCCATAATGCCCTCAAACAAAGGTAATCCATACCTGAAACACTATTAAGCATTCTGCCTGGGATGGACATCAACTGGAACCACCTTTCCAGCTGCTTACATGCCGCCCGCTAGCTATATGGACAACAGATATCTTACTAAAACCTTAAATTTATAAGCCTGTGGTCTTAATAGACGGCTTGAAATTGAAGCTAATGAGTAATTACTTACAACTGGGCATTTTGGCATATCATTCAGTCTTTCCAGAGAACCAGTGACATGGCATGGAGACATGATCTATTCGAGGATAGTATGGCTGCAGTCAGAAGCCATCCTGGAGCTGATGATGGTGGTGCAAAACTATACATTTCGAACCTGGATTCCAGGGTCTCTAATGATGATATAAAGGTAGCTCGAGCTCCCTAGAGTGGTGCTGCAATTTGAAAATTTCAAAGTTGGGCTGTGTCAGAGTTCTTACTTTGAGGTTTGAGCTGATTAAAATGGATTTCCATGACTCTGCTTTATTAGGAGCTGTTCTCTGAATTTGGCGAGCTGGAGCATTACGGAGTTCATTATGATAATCATGGTCGTTCCAATGTGAGTTTCTAATAGTATGTCTTTGTTGTTCTTGTTGTTTGATTAATATCATGGAGTAGCTGCAAAAGATACAATAAAATTGATGAATAGTAAATTGCAGATAGTAATCATACTGTGTATAAGTGGAACTTTATTGCTGATTTGAAAATGTTATACACTTGTACTTAATTTGCCGAACCTTTTTTCCCTCATTTTGATTTGACTTCATATCCAGGGTTCAGCAGAAGTGATCTTTGTTCGAAGGAGTGATGCGGTGGCTGCAGTTATGAAGTATAACAATGTCCGGCTTGATGGTAAGCTAATGAAGATAGAGCTGATTGGATCAAATGCTGGCCTCCCTACGATGCCCCGGTTCAATGTTTTTGCCAATGCTGATGGTAGAGGGAAGAGAACTGTCTTTATGATGTATGTCTTTCTGTGTGTGTGTGTGTGTGTTTCTTTCCCTCTCTCTATATCTCTTTCATTCAGGAATTTTCTTCATAAGTGTATTGGAAACAATGTATGCCCCATTAAGAGCTGATGAGATAGATCAACCATGCCCGTCTATAATCACGTTCTTCCTTGCTCTTTACTATCTGAAAAAGTGAGATATAAGGGTAATTCTGGAATGTTTTGGGGGAAAAAAGAAGGTTATGGGAATCCTTTCTAAAATACAAAACTGATATTCATATGATCGGTGTTTCTATAATGTGTAGAAATATTGGACCTTTAAGGTTTCAAATATGAATTTTGTTTCTACAATGTGTAGAAATATTGGCCTATTTAGGTTTGCAGGGTTACATAAGGAAGAGTGTTCTATTGTTAAGTCAGTTTTATTCTTTTTGAGGCTCTGGTTTGTAGCTTATTTTGTCTATTGACTATATGAAAGTTTACTCGACTCTGAGGAAGAAATATGACAAGACCAAGTCCGAAGAAGGTTATAATTAGGCTAGACTCTAATCTGATTCGTTCTAAATTATCTTTCAATATGTTGGGGCCAATTTACTGCAGAAAATGTTATCAGGTAATTTATTAGCTAATGAATTCAAGTTCAGCTAGACTCTTTAAGAGCACAAACCCATCTTTTGATCCCATGCAAAATCTCACTTATGGAGACCCTAATCTTAGAGTTGGCTAGACTTTAAGAGCACAAATCCTTTTGATCCTACTCCAAACCTCACTTGTCTGTCTATGTATTAAGATCGTAATCTTCCTGACCACTGGATGAATTTAACTCTACATAATCTTAGTTACCATTTTATTTTAGGAGTAAATTACCCAATGGTCCTTGAAGAATCATTCTTTAGTCTTTTCCCATGATGGTCCATGAAATTTTGAAGCTTCTATTTGGGTTGTACAGTTTTCTATTATATCAAATCAGTCTATTCTAGCAACTTATAGAAATGGACAGATGGTGTGGTACTGTGGTTATGTAATGCTGCATGTCAATGTCCAAAGCTTCCGAGCATCTATATGCGATGGCATGCATTATGGCATCTTTGTCAGCGCGTATTTATTAACAATGTGGATGCTAACTTTGAGAGATGTCACTGTATATTCAAACTTTTTACACACTGTACCATCTATATCTTCAGGCCAGCTTGCTGATGCCATCATATCATGGGTTTCAATCACATTTAAAAAACATAAGTGATGGCAGGAACAATTTGGTACGATTTGATAGCTGGGACCAAAACTGGAAAGTGATCTTTGGACCATGCATGTCTTACTTTAACAGCAAAGATAGAAATCTTTTGTGGTTCTGAAATGATTTAAGAATTCTTTGAATTTCATTTGGGTTATCATAACGTAAATTTCGAACAACTACATGGATAGCTCATCTTTTGGTCTGCGTTATTTCTTGAATGTGGTCTCTGTAAATGTCATCTTCAAATGGATTTTATACTGATCTCATTGACACAGTAGCTTTTGTGAACAAACTTGAAATGACATGATGTGACTTTTGTGTCAGATCACTAACGAACAGCTTACGGCCTTTATAATGAACGGTGATGTTTGGAGTTGGAGCTCCATTGAGCTGGTGCCTTATGACGAAACTAGCTCAGCTGTTTTTACTTGTCAATTATATTATACACACATGCGCTCGCTGCTTTTATGTTTTCTTGTACTTTCTTTAAGACCTTCACACATGACCTTCACACATTGTGTTTTGGTTTATTGTTCCCTAAGCAAAGCATCCTTAGGGCTTGTTCTATTCATCTTTCTACCTTTTATTTTCATGACTTGCTGACTTGATAACTTTTGTCTCAGGCCTAAAACCAATCGACTTGGTGCAGGTCCATCTAATCGACTTGGTCCAGGTCCATCTAATCGTGTTGCAAGGTAACCATACTATTTTACTTGAATGATTTAAAGCTGCAGCCTTTTGAAGTAGTGACAAAAAGTTGGTCGATAGCTTCTAAGGTGATCACATTGGTATACAGAGATCCTGTTAGCATCATATTTTATTAGTTTTGTGGTATCTAAATGCAGTGCAAATAGGAGAGCCCCTGGTGGTTTACCAGGACGCATGAATGGTAGTGGTAATGGTATTGGCAGCCGTGGCCGTTTTCGAGGCCGCGGGAGTGGCCGTGGTGGTGGCAGCCGTGGTCGGGGTGGACGTGGATTTTGGAGGCGAGCGGATAAGTCCGCCGCAGAGCTAGATAAGGAGCTCGACAAGTACCATGCTGCTGCGATGGATACTTCTTAATATCTTATGTGGCTGTTTGCGGGTTTCTATCTATTAGATTTTTCCTTTGTTTTTTTCTCACCAGAGTGTAAGGTTTAGTATGCCAACTCCTTTTTTCCGTGTATTTCTCGAGTCTTTGTTGGAAAACTTCTCTACTGTAGGCTAGTCTTGAAGGGAGGAACTTGTAGGTTGGATGTACCATCAAGTAGCTGTGTGTCTTTGCAGATAAATAATCCATTTTAAGCTTTTTTATTAAGTCGTATATTCTCTGGCTTCTTCATGCAACTTCTTTGACCTCATTGCATCAATGACTGTCACTACTTATATTGGATTCCATTATAAAATACGAACAATCTTATCATCCTCTACTTCAACTTCAATTTTGATTATCTCCCTTGTCTCTCCTTGCTTAGTTACCTTGAAGAATAGATGAGGAACCATATCCCTATGTTCTAATTCAACCTTCACTCTTGCCCATCTCAACTCAGATTCGTCTAGGCACTTGATAGAATAGTTGCCAACTATTGGATGAGAAAGTTGCAGCACATCGATGATCTCTGACACCTCGACCCCATCTGTAACTTGCACAATAATGCTACTCTTCAATTCCTCATAGAACCGCTCGTAATTAGGACATCCTAGATCAATTGAGTGAAGCAATTTATGCGCCATTGCTGAATCATTCAGAGGGAAGGAAGGTGGATTTGTGATGGAGATCTTCTTTGTTGCTTTGAAGGCAACGTTTTTAGGCTTAATCGAAGAAGGGGTTTTGGCGGAGTTACACGAAGCTACCTCATGACCCGTCTTGTTGCATCGAAAGCAAATCTGAGGATTTACAGTATGCTGCTCTGTGACCCAGATCACCACAACGATAACATCTTTCTGACTTCCGACGACGATGATTGATCCTTAACCTTTCTTTAGATTGATTCTGTGAGACAACGTAACTCCTAAAACGATCATTTCGAGCGCTGACAAAAATTTGTTGCATGCTAACTTTGGCTCTAGTTTGAACAACACCGTTGTTCAGCTCATAACCTCTGACAGATCAAAGCTCCATCTGATCTTCAGATTACATCTTCAGTTACAAACTTGTTAGCTGCCACATCAGTGTATGATGGTCGGAGGACTGGAGAAGATTGTGTTCCATAACTCTGACTAATTTCCGAGCATAGAGAATCTTCTCCATTGGAAGTTCCTTATCAAGGAAGAAGGATGATCTTGAGGTTCTTAGATTTCCGTTCATCAAGGAATCCTATCGCATCTTGTTTCTCTCTTTGTTTCTCTTTGCTATACTCTTACAATTTGTTGACATGATATTTAAAAAACTGCTAATTAAGTAACTGCTACAACTTGGTAAAATTACAATTAGAAGTGTCAAATATTTTAACAAGTCATTAGAGATGCTCCAACTCGAGTTTCATTTCCTAGACCATTTTTTCTCAAGTTTTCAGTTGTAAATAATAAATACTTGACATGAATCGAATATTGAAAATTAAAAACTAACCAAAATAAATTAAGTAGCATGAACTAGCTATATTACTATTGTGGTTATAACGTAGTTATAACAGTGGTAGCTATGTTTTCACATTTTTTTTAGAATTCAGTCATCACAATTGAGGTCTAAAAAGCAACACAAAACTATAGCATAGTTTTAGCAAGCTATTTAAAACTGACCGAAAGTTGCGTCTAACTATTTTACAAATTTTTGGAAACAAGATGTGCCTAAAGCAACAACAAAAAGATTTGTACTTCCCTGGTCAGGATATGACAACCATGCTCAACCGATGTTGAGCTGCAAGCCCACGAGTGAAAGGAAGTTGCACAAGCTGCATAATTATCCCAAGAAATATTTTCCTTAGATTGCACATATTGTCAATCTGAAAAATAATGCTTGCCAAAATTTTCATGGGCCTGTTCTTCAAAGCTGTCTCTCACTTCAAGAATCTTCGTCAGTCAGACCAGACTGCGCATCCAAATCATTGTCAGAGTCCAAAGACTGGAAAGCAGTGCTCTTGGCTGCCATCTTGGCCAATGCAGCTGTTTTGCTCGCTCTTTGAGAGCGCGTTGATGCTAGACTTGGAGTCACTGGGACAAGATTTGAGGATGGGGCATCAAAATAACTATTGCTACCATCAGCGCCACCACTACAATCATCATCCATGCCCTCATCATAGCTGCATTGCTGTCTACGCCTCGGCTTTGCCCTGGAAGGAGGGGCTTTTTCTGATGGTGGCACCGGTGTAGGTGGCACCACATTGGTATCCCACTGAATGCCCCCTTGAATGCCTAGTTTTTCTGGGACAAATGAAAGAAAAGGGAAAAACAATGTGTTTTAAAGGAATGATAGGTATCAATGGACCTAATACTTTTTTATCTTTATTTGGAAAACAAATGAGGCTATATATTCATAAATGCTCTTCCTAACGACTAAAGTTTGGATGAGGTTTGTTTAGATAGCCATGTAGATCAAGTTAGAAGGTTAATGCTTGTGCAACTCCCAACAATGTGAAGTAGCCACAACTCAAGAGGGGTGGATGCAGAATTTTTCTTTATGGGGGTCAATATTGTGGGTCTCTATATCAGACAAAAGAATCATAATTTAAATTTATATATATATTTTTTTTGAAATATGAAGTCAATAATGTAAATTTGTTATAAATACATGGGGTCAATTTTTAACTAAACACTAATATGCATAAAAATACAATAAAATTGTTAATAATATGATAATAACTTCATGGTTTTTTAAAACAAATTTGGGGGTCAATTGACCCCCATTTATACTTGCTACATCCACCTCACTCACATTTATTTTATGTTTTAAGAAAAGACCAAACTGCACCCGTCTCCCTTATTTCTTGACCAATTTCATAGTTCTCCCTCATTAAAGTTCATAGAATACCGCATCTAAATCAACTTGTCCACCCACAAAAAAAAAGGAAAAGAAAAGGCAAAAGACACTGAGGTTAGATATGATCTTCTTACGCATATCGGGCCATATACCATTTTAAGGTTTTCTATTAGCCTGATTTTAAGAAAATTGCATACCTAATAGAGCTGTAACTTCTTCATCTGGCAAATCCTCATTGGGGCATTCGTCTAGTGTCTTCAGCATCGTTCCCATTTTAGTTAGATCTTTAACAGAATCCTTGTCGGGATAAACACAAGAGATTAGTACATTTACCATTCCTCTCAGACATTTTATCGCTTTCTGTTCAGAAGCCCTATATCTTAGCATGATGAGCACTTTGCAGAAGGCTGAGAGGTATGCTTTCGCAGCAGCTGCTTTCTCTTGACAACATGCCACCTACAAGATGTAGATATCATATAACTATTAAGGGGTTTCAATATATATATATATATATATATATATATAATTGCATGCATGCCACTAAATTAACATGAATATGTAGAAACCTGCAACATGATAAACAAGGTTTGTTTTGTTAACTGGCTTTGAAAGCAGGTTAAGCACGGTATTTCCCATGTTGTAGAGAGCAAAAATGGGTTGTTATTTTCAAGAAGTATAAATAAACTTTTATTGCAAGGCAATAATGTTATAATGACATTTCACGGGATGTCTGCATGTGCAAACTTTTCAAAAGAATAAACAGAACCACTGACAAATACCTCGACAGCAATTCGAATTGCAAGACCTTCCTCCCCACACTCAAAACAATCTGCTGAATGTTCTTCATTATCTTTTGAAAAGAGAGGAGTTCGCATCATTTGCAGCATGAAACGAGCTGCCAAGGCAGCCCTCTTTCTCAATTTAGACACAACTATGGAGCTTCCTCCGATGTTGCCAAACATTCCAGGCCACATCTTCCTCATAACTGGAACGAATGTACAGGACACACACCTCTGTGGAAAAGAAAAAAAGCAAAAAAAAGAGCAACAAATTAACTTTGGGGTTTTAATGACTTTGAGATGTTGGATTAAGCAAATGAAATTTTTTGGGTATCTAGAAAGCATTTAAGAACTATATTACTTGCCTTGTTTTCACATGAGAGAGCAGGAAAATGCTCGAAGAAGACGGATAAACACTGTTTTAACCTAAGTATAAAAAAGAGATGAGAATTCCCTATTTAAGTTCTTTAATAGAAACAATCCTAATGTGCAGCCTCATGCACACCAAAAATGGAAACAAAAAAAAAAGTTAAATCTTTTATCCCTGTGCAATTGGCATCCACACTTGGAAAGTCCACATACAAAATGCAAAACAACAAAAATATGTTTCAAGTAACATTCAGAAAATAATAAGACCATCATGCATATAAAGGGATCTCCAGAATATCATTCATCATTATGATCTGTTCATCAACTTTTCTTTTTGGACAACAAGTTGTGTATCAAAATCAAAACAGAAAGTAACATGGTCTTGCATCCTGAGCAAGAAACAAACCTCTGGGATTCTTCACTTTCCTCGATGAAGTACAGTGTCATCAGCTTTGATAAAATTACAGAACGCAGCTCAAAAGAAATGCTTGGGAAATTCTCACTCAAAAGAAGCAATTTTGCAAATCCCTCTCCAAGCATAGCAACAATGCTTTCCTCAGCATCATCATCAAATCCTAACCCCGGCTCATCTCTATCAAACCCCGAATACAATAGATCGAGCACATCAACAAATGCATCTTCTCCACAATCAGATGTATGTACTGGACAGAAAGAAGTTTTGGCAACATCTGAATCCAGGCCGATAGCTTTGTTTAACTCATGAGGACCATGCCATGTGACGAGATCGAGAAGTGCCTTACATGCCATGGCACTGACAGGAGGAGAGCCCTTTATGAATGATTGACAGAGTTGCTTCACTAACTCTGTACTCGGTCTCTTTTCCAACATACCAAAGAGTCCAAGATATCGCACTGCAGATTTCTGTACATCAATGGCAGATTGCTTTGCCTAAAAGCACACAAAATTAGATCAGTTGAGTACCAAAACACAAAACTTAGTCATAAAATGCAAATCTTTAATTTCAGGC
>CAXKVX010002149.1:0-19840 GCA_964058865.1 Eleocharis quinqueflora
ACCCTTTCCCGGACCCTGCGCAAGCGGGAGCTACGTGCACTAGGCCCTTTTTTTTATAATATTGTACTTAAATAATTTGAGACCTCAACACCAAACTTGCTTATACTAAATCCTAAATAGCAGCTCTAGTCTTTGTTGAATTATTGAAAAAAATTTATGCTAATTTTTGCTCGATTTTTCCTTGATGGTTTGGTTTGTACTTCATAGTATTTCTTCTTTGAGTTCCAGCTACTGGTAATATCAAATCAAATTTAGAACTTGTCTGTGTTGTACCAGTTGAAAAATGAAGCTGAAGGATACACCCTTGAAAAGATATGCCTTCTCCACTACGTGAAAGAATAAATTGTATGCAATGTTTGAACGGACTCCCTTGGGTAGACCAGCCAGCATCTCTTGCTGCTTGAGCTCCACAGTTTTGAATCTTATAGTAATATGAGATAACATCTGGTCTTTTATCTGCCTTGGCAATTGGTTTCTTGCTACGAACTGGGAAGCTGATTGAATTGCATCCCTCTACAATGCAGGCAAATGTACGTTACTGGCATGTATTAGATATGAAAGTGCTTTTTCTAGTAGTTAATAGGGTCCACAGAGTAAGGAAAGCAACACAAATGGTACCAACTATTGCCAGGCTAGAGATTATCAGTACCAAAGTGTTAGGTAAAAAACAAAACGAGGTTGCTTCACTTCGGTAGTGCAGTATTCCTTAATTGGTTCTTACACTGTAGGACATTTTGGTTATAATTATATCAATGTGGAAAGATCTATGACGGCCTGTTCTGGTAATGTGTAGTTCTAACTTTACTATAATAATTCCAAATTAAATGTTACATTTTTAAGTAAGGTCTCAAAGTTATGTTTCTCGAGTGATGGGGGAGACGACATACAAAATTTTTGGTGCGACTGGTCCCATGCACAACGAGGTTAGTCATGTTCCCAATAATATAGGCTGTGAGCCCCAAATTAAACAGCATGTAGCATATGTCAAAAAGCTTCTCCTGTGTATTTACTGCATGAAGGTCACCATAACCAGTTGTGGTGAGGGTTGTTATTGACCAGTATATGGAAGTGATATATCTTGTCCATAGACTTTGCAGCTTGAAATCAGGCATCTGACTACCAATCCATGTTTGCATTGGGTTCGGGTATCTGTCTGCTATTAAGTAGTTGAAGCACCCTGCACAGTGCACTGCGAACAGAGTTACCTGTGTTTTGACTTTTCCTTAGGACAAAGATACAAATTGCATTTTGTTTTGGTCTGGTCAATTCTTTGTACTGGCATGTGCCTATACCAAATATTTCTTAAGACTCTAGTTGAGCACAAAATTCATTTAACTAGTTTCTTGTAGTTTTCTTATTTTGTCTTTTTGTGGCTTCATTCAGGTTAGCTATAACTCTATAAGAGAGCTTAGTTGCTACAATGAAGAATTAATGGATAAACTAGTACAATACAGAAATTGCAATGAAGTAAACCTATATTTGGTCTGTCTAGGGAAATTAATGATACAATTTTAATAAGCATATTCCAATTGAAAGGAACACCAAAAGGCTTACAGCGATGAGTTTTGTGCACCGAGTCCAAAAGTAGTTGAACCTGATATCTTTCTCAAGCCTGACAGAGGGTTCATTACTTCTGTTAATATTATTATAAATCTTCAAAAATGAATTTCAATTCATATTTTGATGCCATGTACCAGTAGCTTAAATGTTACTAATGGTGTTAGGTCTCCATAACACTAGTATGCAATTTTTCAGCTATGACTTTTTTTTCTTGTACCTAGGTATATAGCTGGAGGGTCACCGTGTGGCTGGTACAATTAGTGATAAGCAGACTGGTAAGTTTTCATCAAGTACTTAAAGCAATCCTTGCATTTTAATATATTACTCGAAACGAGCTCATACCTTGCAAATAAAGAGCTGACACGCCTTAGTCGCCATAATCGTAGCAAGTTGAGTAGTCTTATACCTAGCCCATTCTCCTGTTTTCTAAATAGCTGGCCTATAGGCTGGTATGGTGCAGTTGAACACGCATCGAATATAAACCATGTGGATAAGTACCTGTATTTTACCATAAGTCTCGTGTTAGAAGAATCCACTTTGCACTTATAGAGACCTTGCGTTGGGCAGAACCTTGTTTGCAAATAAGTACCTAATAACTGGTGGCAAGTTAAAGAAATGAAGTATCTGCAAATACGGTAATGCTGGATGCATTTTACAAAACCAAATGTTTTGTGCCAAACAAAGATGGGTCTAGCTTTTGTACTTTCTGATGCAAGCTTGCTGCTTGATTATGGAGAAAGTGTGTTGTGACAGATGTATATATCTCTTTTACGAAATAACTACATCTACCTATGAACATACCTGGCTGCAATTCTTTTTGGGTTGTCTACTAGTAGATATGTTTCCTTGTCAAGATAAGCAACGAAGAATGTGAGAACAATATCAATTGCAAAGAAGGTGTCTACTATGTTGTCGGCAATATAAAGATTCCTCGGCAGGCGTCTCAAAAATGCCAGCTCAAATGGGCATATCCATGCAGAGAAAATTACTAGTGATATCAGGAAGATCTGCCATGCTCTGCTCTTACGAACCAAGAAACAAAACAAAACAGGAGACGACTAAGAAAAACTCAGGTTTGTGCAATGAATCCCTTGGTATGAAAGCAGTGAAAAAAATCATAATTAAAAAAAATAGAAGCATAGAAGTGGTTCTCTCTGCTACCAGCCCAATGATTACAAAACTCGTACTTACCACATGGCAGTTAGATATTTCACAAATACAAATGCAAGTAAAATATATCACCCAAAAACCACATGGAACAGAGAAGCTAGTAAACCGTTGCTTTCTCTGCTCTATTAGTATACTAAGTACTAAGTACTAACTAGCATGGCACTTGTATATACCTGTAACGTGGGTCGTAAGGAGAGATGATGTATCTACGCAGTTTTGTTGAATGGTTTATTCTTGCACCGAGAGAAGGGAGCAGGTCGTCTGAGAGGTTGTAAGTAATAGTTTTCATATTTTTGTACCAAATTCGTGGAGACTGGAGACTGGACTGTTGGTTTTTATCTGCAGATCGAAAATTGTAGTACTGTGGGGGCACCTTCAATTGAATAATTAATCCTGGTTTAAGGTCAAAGAGAGGCGATAGTTTTTAGTTTGTGTGGAGTGTGGAGTGTGGTAGCTATATTTATAACGGGAAAGAAAGAGTTAGGCAGTTCATTATTGCATCTTTTAATTTCTTGAGAAGTTGGACCCCAAAAAATGTGATTTAAAAGCGTAAGGGCTGTATCTTCGTAAAGGGTTTGAATCCTCTCTTGTGGTAGGCGCACCTTTTATAATCTCTTGTGGCAGCCGCGCATTTTCGAGTTTAACTATCTTTTTGCGTCGGCCTTCAAAAAACACATGGCTCTTAAAAATGAAAATAAGTAAAGCATATTATTATTCATAGACATAACTATAGTTAGTTACGGAGCTCATACGTAGATACTAATATTGATATCGACTATCGATATTGATGTTATTATATACATTTAGTTGAGTTATTACATATATTATTTGATTTATTATATATGTTAGTTTTTGTGCTGAAATAGTTATGCATGCTATTTGAGTTATTATACACATTATTTTGTTAACATGTATAATAATTTTTCATAATAACTCAAATAATGTACGTAGTAACTCAACTAAATATGCATAATAAAATCAATATCGATAGTCGATATCAATATTGATATCGACGAAATATTATTCTAACTATATTTAGGTTCATCATGGCATATTCCATAAGTGTTAACTACCTCATAAAGTGCTTATTATAAATATGAAACTGATTATTTCATACATATGAAGTGACTATTTTAAATTCTTCTAATTAAAAAGGAAATATTCAGCCACGTGAGCGGCGGAATCAAAATTTCGTGTTAGTGACGTCATCACGTAATCTTTTTGAGTAAATGAACTCGATCTCTCAAGTGTGATCTCCTCTTGAATTATGATACTTCGAAAGTCTTCTCTCTTGATTCAAATCTTGCAATAATCAAGACATAAACTCCAATCAGTTTCTCTGAAGAATAATCCTTGGGACCTATCACTGAGATTGGCGAAGATGCTGGAACAAGCCGAGTGTACAGAGACAACAGCAGAGGATCCATTTACAATAGCAAATTTTACTTTGAAGATGTGATATTTTTTATTTTCGGTTTAAGCCCTGCTATCTGGTTTCAATAATTTTCAATGGTCAGTCTTCTGAGTTCTGATAGAATTAATGACTGGTCTTGATTTCAAAGTCTCATCCACCCAATATTTCTTATTTTCTTGCAGAAAGATTTTAAACGTGCGAGTGTTTTCTTCTCAAATTCTTTGTAGGTCCTTTTTTTTGTACTTTCGCTAGAATTATTTCGAAGAACTTTCGCGTAACTGCAATGGAAAAAAATGCCTCGTTAAACTCTTCAACAAACAAAACAAAAATTATATCTGGGTGCCCTCCGTTGGTTATGTCAAAGCAAAACGACTCGTTAAAACCCCTCAAATAATTAGAATTATATTTTTTGAGTGAAAGATGGAGTCAACTCATTCAAATTTCATATATATGACGATTAAATAAATGTGATTTTTTGAATTACAAGAAGAACAAATGAGAGAAAATACAGGAAACAAAAACATGAAACAACAAAAAAAAATACGAAACAACAACAACAAAGAGAAAGTTACAAGCAACAACACGATACAAGAACCTAAAATCTGAGAATACAATGCCTCTCAATCATCACCGGACTCTCAAGATATACTCCGCCTGTCAGACATATCTCTATCACCTATCTTGGATACACCTCACGATCCTTCGCATATCGAAGTTTGTCTTGTAGCACCACTTCTCTTCAAAGATGAGGGTCAAGCCCTCAAATTTTACTATGGATCACAAAATCAACTGCAATGTACTTGTATTTAGTTTTGTATCCTCATGTGTGTGAGTACCGGCACACCTCGGATCTCCGACTCTTCTTGTCAAAAGATTCCATTCGTTTGTACTCATACATGTTGGCTCAAACAATGTCTTGTATTTGTTGCTTTGCAAAACGATCTTAAATTTTACAAAGTTTTGTCTTTTGAGAAATTTTGTAGGAAATCTTCAAGAAAAGTATTGAGGCTTCAAATAATATTCGATGGCTCTAAAAGTGATCCAGTACCGGCAAGCCCATATCGGCTGTAGATTTCATCGTGAGATTTCCAACACCACGAAGAACGCTAAAATCGGTGTTACGAGTCAAAAGTTACGATCGTTCGAAGATCAAGACAATCAACCATGAAGATCTCAAGACTACAAGATCAAGATCAAAATGAAGACATGCTTATGTTATTTAGATTTTAGTTTATTTAAATTTGGGTATAAAAGAGCAATGAAATCCAAACCAAGCAGTATATAGCGTTATAATGCTATCTCTGGCGTTATAACGCTACATGACCAAAATGGTGAAACCTAGCCAAACCAGACATCGAACCAAGATAGCATTATTATGCTAGAAAGCTGAAATGTTCAAAATGAATTTTAAAATTGAAATATAACTTAAGTTTAGGAATATAAACTTTATTTGTTCAAAAACATTATTTGGATTAGTAGCAAAATTGCCAAACATCAAAATCCAAAGGACTTGGCGTTATAACGCCAGTTCTGGCGTTATAACGCCAGAGTGACCAAAAGCAAAAAATTGACTTAGTCTTGGAATTTTCCGCTATATCTAGCGTTATAACGCTAGATAAAATTCCAACGGTCAAATTTGTGGTCCAGACCCAAGATAGCGTTATAACACTATGTAGAAATTGTATGATCAAAATCCAACTGTCACATTATTTGTCCTGACCCAAGATACTGTTATAGCTCTATGATTAATACATGAAATAGCGTTATAACGCTATCTGGCATAGGAATGCTTTTGGCCAGGGCTGAATCCTATATAAATCCTTCTCCTCCAACTATTGAGGCTGTTGTTCTGCTATAATTCATACCTTTCTAAGCCACCATTGTTGTGCTCTTTGAGCTTAATTTCCGTAGCCAAATCCTTGCTCTAATTCCAAGTTTAATTAGGTAAATCTAATCTAGGGATTATAGAGAGTTAGTTTGTTTGAGTGATTGTCTAGCTTAATCTTCCATTTATCCATTGTCAAATTGTGAGTGTGTGTGTAGTCTTGAGCTCCACCAGAGTGTGTAAGTGAGCTCAAGAAAGTCGGCTCGATTTTCCACCGGCGTGTGTAAGTGATATAGAGTTCGGCGATGGGTTAGGGTTGGTGGCTCCACCGGTGTGTGTAAGAGAACCCTAATTTCGAAGTTGTATGCTAAGCAAGCGAATTTTGTTTAGTGGAGTGGATCGGACTTGTTATCACAAGAAGCGGGGGCGCCGAAGACCCGAAGACGTAGGTGAGGCCTTTAGTGCAAGCCGAACTCCGTCAACACGCGATTGAGCACTTCTTTCCTCTTACTCTCTTTAATTTCAACTATTATTAATTGCTTGTCTAATTGTGGAATTGTGCTTGAATTGCTTATTTATGGAGTTAATTGAATTGCTTGTTGAATTGCTCAATTGAATTATTTGTCATAATTTGTGAAATTTGCAATTAGGTCCATAGTAGGTTGAACCGAGCGATAAATTAGTTAAGCACCTAGGCCCCTAGGTTCTTCAGTAGAAGCTCACACCGCCACATGGACTTGCTGGATTTTGAGGAGCCGCTGCTAAACCTCTGAAGGTCTTTGTCCAGCTACAGCTCCATTGGGTGATGTAGGTCACGGATCTCCTTCGGTTAGGGTTAGGGTTCCGTTGCTCACTGTTGAGGAGAAATTCATGTGGTGGAGTTGGGATAAGGGAAGAAGAGGGAAATAAGGGTGCAAAGAGAGGCCGAATCGGAACAAGAGCTAGCTACTGGGAGAAACTCGCAGTTCAGTTTCCCTCCTCTTTTTCTTAACGGCATAGAACTTTGAGCGAAAGCAATGCCGAATCCAAGCGAGAGACGGCTACTAGGAGAATTCGATGAGAGATTTGCTCCTCTCTCTCTTTTCCGGCAACGAATTTCTCTCGACTTTAATGGCGGTAGAAAAAAAGGCGAAGAGAAAGTGAAGATGAAGGAGAGGCGGAGGGAGGCCGACGGCGCGACCTCTCCCGCCTAGAATTTTTCTTTTGATTTTCTCCTCTGACTTTTCTCTCTTAGAGCCGGCGCTTCCTTTCCGCTTATTTGAGGAGGCCTAGTATTGTTAATATTCTCAATGGAAGTGTGTTTTTGATAATTAGAATTATATCATGTTCAAGTCATGTTCGATTTCAGATTGTGGGTAAGTTCGACTATCTAAAAATTCGGGTGGGATCGGATTTTGGTTGTGTGGATCAAGGAGGTCCGTCACGATGTTATTTTGATTGAGTGAGATTTGTTACTTCTAAAATGTGCATCTTGTTCGATTTCAGATTGTGGGTAAGTTCGACCATCTAAAAATTCGGGTGGGATCGGATTTTGGTTGTGTGGGTCAAGGAGGTCACTCACGATGTTATTTTGATTGAGTGATATTTGTTACTTCTAAAATGTTCATCAGATGGGTTAGGTTGGGGCTAGGTCAATTTGATATAAAAAAAATTGTCAAATTATAAGTGTGATTTGTTGAATTTAATAGTTTAATGAACTGTATGAGACTTCACGCTATACGGACCATACATATTATGAATATAATGTGTTATAAATTATATATTAATTATATGTCATAAATATATCTATAATAAGTGATCACTAAGATACAATTAATTATAAAGTTTTACATAAGTGAATTCTTAATTGTGCAGAAATAAAATTTTGATAATTTTCAGATTATCGATAAATTAGACTGAAAGATTATACACTATTTCTAAAGAGCTCCTTGTCACCAAAAATAAGCTTTCTCTTTCTCACAACAGAAAAGAAATGAAAAAAAAACTCTCTCTATGGAAAATGGAAAGAGAAAAGAGACTAAAGGCACAGATTTCGCTCATATTTAAGGTTTTCTAAAGTGATCCCAAATTATAAAGACGATTTATCATGATTAAGCTTAGTTCAGTTCGTTTGATTTTAGATCATGCTTGCATCTTGAATCATCTAGAGTTGAATCAGACCAAGGATATACAGAATATATAAACTTCAGTTGTGCCAGAGCCTTAAAAACATGTCTTAAAATGATTGAATTATTGTGCTGTTGATGGTTTGTGAATGATTGTACTGCAGTTGCTTTATGAAATATGAATGATTGTAATTTGTACTGCAGTTATTTAATTTTGTTGTAGGGTACTATGGTCCATTGTCCATAGACTTGAGAGTGTAGTGTAGGTCCATAGCTAGTTTAGTTGTATCTCTAATTTCTCCCTAGCTAGTAGTTCTTGGTTAACACTTAACAGCTTGCCATTTGGTATGAATGTATGATCACATGACATTATGACAATGTATGTACGAGCCGTTTCTGGTAGGTTGGAGATCTGTGTGAGAAAGGTTCATGCACGATTGTCGCGTGACCAAAAAATTAATGGATTAGAAAACAAGAAACTGAAAAAGGTACACGAGGGAACGACATGAATTTCTTGTGATTACATGACAGATTGAGCTTCGAAAATACTATCGAATTATAAGGAGTAAAGAAATGTGATTACTGTGCTGAAGAGAATTAATAATTAATGCTCAAATATGAAAAGTAACAACTTATTTATAATGCTCAAATATTTAGGTAACATCATGGCTTCAAACATGAGGCAGTTTTAGGTCAATCAAGGTTGTTGCCTTTAAAATGTTATGTTGGACAATTATATCATTAGTTTATTGCTTGTGTTTTTTACCAAGTGCTTGAAGAAGCGGAATTGATTGATTTTATGACAATGTATGTAACAATAGTACATGTCAATTAAAACAATTGTACAAAAACTTAAAACTGCCCCATGTGCCCGATAGTGAAAAGAGACCCGAGCAGATCGAACTGATACAAATTAACTTAAAAAAGAGGGGTCCATACCTGATTTGCTAAAATTGAAAAAAAAATGCTTTTAAGAAATTAAAGGGTTAAGATTCGTCTATGCCGCTTTCTCAAATTATGCCAATTTTTAACAATGGAAAGAAAAATATAAGAAAAAAATGAGTACTTCGAAAATAGATACACCAATCCCAATCCTCGGAGTTATTTGGACTGTCCAAAAATATCACAATTCGCGTCAGATATTAAGATCCGATGATTCGAAATGATAAGAAAGTATCCATCTCCATCTCCTGTACTAGAGTTTCTTTTTCCAAAAATATAAGCACATTTGTTTTTGGTAAACGAATTATAAACATGTTTTCCTTGCAGATCTGCTGGCTATCGATTTTGCGAGAAATTTTAAAATCATATAATATTCCACTAAGTATCTCCACGATTTCATAATCGACTTGTCCAAAACAAGCTCGGTTCATGGGTCAGAAATGAAAGAGCGAGAAAAAAGACAAGGCGATTTTGGGGCGATTTTGAGGGGTGGGCCAAGCCCAAATGTAAATAACGTAGAGATCTCATCTTCGCCATTGATCAGCGAAGATACAATCTCCAAGCTCCATCGCGCGATCGAGGAGCTAGTAGTGGTGAATCGGGCTATTGTACATTCGGTGCATCAAAACAAATATGGATCGTATAGAGATGCTGTAGCATATCCAAAGGTGGATCATCTATTAATTGCAGCGCCAGGAGTACAAACAGGACCTCCAAAAAAGGGATCCGGTACAACCATTAATAGATTGATCCCCTCCCGCTTCAAGATCAATCCAGATCAATGTATGAGATGCAGAGAAAAGGGGCATCTAGCTAAAGACTGCAGAAATCCGGTGATCTGTTTTGATTGCGGGGATCTCGAACACCGATCCTGGCAGTGTAAGAAGAAGATCAATTCAAACTCCCAAGTTAGAGAGAAGAAACTCTCTGATATGAAGTCAGATCGCCAAATAGATACGGGACTGGTTCAATCTGATGGTCAGACTAACCAGCTAGTTATGGAGACTAACAAGGTGATGATATTTGAGAACTCGATTGAATCACGAGAGATTGAAGATTCATTCAAGCGATGCGTAATCGTGTATACTAATCAAGAGTTCACAAGCCGGTCTGACCAGATCGGTTCCGAACTTCCCATGAAAAGTAATGGAGGTTGAAGAATACAGACTTATGATCGAAGGCCCGGGGTGGTGGCGTGATAGAGTAATTAGAAGTGGTTTTACCAGGATAGATAATGTCAATCTCAGAACCTGCCCCCAGGATCCGTCTTTCGAAAACGGAGCGAGATTGAGGAGCCATTGGGTGAATGTTGCTGGTTTCCCCAGAAAGCTATGGTGTAAGAAAGAGTTTGAGAGATTGGTGGAATCTTTCGGGGTTGTCCTAGAAATTGATAGATCTACCTTGCTCGGATCTGACCTTAAAGAGGCAAAACCTCGCATTGGTGTATGTAACATGCAAGACATACCTGAGATGAAAACAAGTGGTATTAAAAAATGACCGTGACGAGTTTTGCTGGTCCAAGGTACGTTTCATTCATGATAAACCTTTGGAGGCTAGAGGAGATCGTGTTAAGAGAAAAAGGATCTAGATACCAAAAGATACTTCACACATGAAAGGTAGTGAGTTTCCTGGGAGAGCTCCTCATGGAAAGGAGAAAGATGATACTGAGGAAGAGGAAACTTTCGAGAATGATGGGGATAAAGAAGATGAGGAGATAGGTGACAATCAACAGATTGACAAGGGAGATTTTGATGAGAATTCACTAGTAATTTCTGAGTCTGAATCTCAACCTGGATCTGGCATAGATCAGGAATCTGCCGATGAAATGATCGTTGAAAGGATTGATGTGAAAGGAAAACAGGTTGTGGTGGTACCAATTAATATTGAGTTTTGTGAAGGAAAGCCATCATACATTCTGACTCCTCAGAGCAAAGACTCAGAGAGAATAGAGGTAGAGAATAGGAGATTTGATAATTGGGAGTTAAACTTGGTGAGCATGGCAATAGCCAGCGACAAGATGATTGAAGAGGTAATAGATGAAGGGGTTGAGAGATAGTACCTGACACTGCCATAATGTTGGAGCCTCCTTCCACAGAAGTCACAAAGGAAGCTAAGGGGGATAAAGAATTGGAAGGAAAGGTGGAGATGAATGATGTCATAAAAGAAAATGAGGTGATACAGAAGGATCTAGCTCTGATACAGATAAATGGGGAGGAAGACGACAACACTCAACCTCTGGCATTCCTACCTCATGTAACCAAACAGGGTCTGAGATTGAAGCTGCTGAACCCAGATGAATCAGTGTTGGAAAAAGCAATTAATCAAAAGAAAAAGCAATCAATATGTCATCTTCTGAAGGTAATCCTTCTCTAATATCTAAATTTCCATACGATGAACTTACAGATACAAAAATTCTTGATTTGTTCAGATGTTTTGGCCTGAGCTTAGCAGAAAATGACAGTGATAGCATTGAACATATTCAATTCCTTAGATCTTTAACAAAAAAAAACAATTTACTTCAGCAGTGGAATTGATGGAATACAAAGCTAAACATGGAGTTAAATTTCAGAAAAAAGATAAATATAAGAGTATTCAATTAGATAGAATTATAGCTGGGGTTAACTCAATAGTTTAATATGAAAGTCCTGAGTTGAAACATTAGAGGTATGAAAAAAATAGGGAAGAGAAGATATTTAAAAGAGTTAATGCTAGATAATAAGGTGGATTTGGTAGGTATTCAAGAGACTAAAAGATGTGCATTCCCTAAAAGTATATTGAGATCATTTTCCCCAAAACAATTTAAATGGATTTATAAAGCATCTAGAGGAGCTTCTGGGGGGATTTTGGTAGGTTTCAATATGAACTATTTTCAATTGTTGGGTAAATATATAGGATCCTTTTCAGTATCTCTAGTTCTGAAACAGGAAAGTGATGGATTTATATTTGGAGTCACAATAGTATGGACCAACAGACTATGCTTCAAAGTCCAAATTTGTCAAGGAATTACAAATTTTGAGAGATATGTGGAAAGGACCTTGGTTGATTGCTGGTGATTTCAATGCCCTTAGATACATGCATGAGAAAAATAAAAAGTCCTTTAATATTACAGGGGCTCAAATGTTTAACAACTTTATAACCCTGAATGGTCTGAATGAATATGAGATGATGGGCCAAAAATTTTCTTGGTCAAATATGAGGGTGAGCCCTTGCTTAGCACTACTTGATAGATATTTATATTCAAATGAATGGGAAAATAAATTTAACCATGTAGAGGTGGTGGGGCTGACTAGATATAAGTCAGACCACACCCCTATCTGTCTCACAACTCTAGATACTGTACAATCAACTCAGGTAATATTTAGGTTTGATAAAACTTGGATAGAAGCTCCTGGATTTTCTGAATTGGTAGGGGTATGGTGGAATGAATGCCCTAATCACAGTAACAATAGTGCAGTGAAATGGTGTAAAAAAATCAAACACATGAGAAAAAAAAATGCAAGGTTGGGCTAAAAATCATTATGGGGAGGCCAAAAGAAACAAGCTTGCACTGAAAATAAAATAGATCAGCTAATTTTAGTACAAGAAGAGAGAGATTGGAACCAGGAGAAACAAGAAGAGTATCATATACACAACTTGGAACTGGATAAAATATATGATGTAGAACAGGCATATTGGGCTACAAGGGCAAAAAATGACTGGATTTTAATGGGTGATAACAACACCAAATATTTTCATAGATTGGCATCAAATTCAAAGAAAAGGAAATCATTATCTGTGCTAACTATTGATGGAGTAGATGTTAGGGATCCTCAACAGATTGAAGACCATGTTATCCATTTCTATAAAATGCTTTTTGGTATGGAAGAAATACCTCTAACAAATCTGTCAGATAATTTTTGGTTACCAGCAGATAGGATCAAAACAGAGGAAGGGGAGTGGCTGACAAGGCCTTTCACTGAAGAGGAGATAAAAAAAGGCTTTATTCTCATCTGAAGGGGGCAAGGCACCAGGGCCAGATGGTATTTCTTTTTTCTTTTATCAACAATATTGGGAGGTTGTTAAAGAAGATATTTTAGAAATCTTTCAGAAATTTTATTTTCATGACTTAGATGTGACAAAATTCAACAAAGCCATGGTCTATCTAGTTCCAAAAAAACCAGATGCTACTGATATCAAACAATTCAGACCTATTTCCCTTATCAATTGCATTTACGAACTTATAACTAAGGTTCTAACAAATAGTTATTGATTTACTGGACCCATCTCAATCAGCTTTTCTAAAAAAGAGATTAATTTTGGATAATGTGGTAACAGCTGCAGAGATAATACATTCTGCTAAGATTGATAACCAGAAATGGATGGTATTTAAGATTTATCTTGAGAAAGCATACGATAGAGTTGATTGGTCTTTTTTATTAGACATGTTATACAAAAGAGGCTTTCCATACAAATGTGTGCAATGGATAAAAAATTGATCTATGGGGGTCAAGTTTGTATAAATATTAATGGGAAACTGTCACCCTATTTTGAGGTGAAGAGGGGACTCAAACAAGGAGATCCTTTGTCCCCTCTCGTTTTCAATTTGGTGGCTGACACATTCAATCAAATGATGCAAAAATTAAAAAAAGCTGAATTAGTTGAGGGAATAGGGCCCACAATAGACAAGGTTGGTCATGTGTTGAACCTGCATTATGCAGATGATACCCTTATAATGTGTCAAGCTAACCATCATATGATCCAGATTATCAAATGGGCTTTCATAGGGTTTGAAGCCCTTTCTGGCATGAAGGTCAATTTTCACAAATGTGAGGCTTTTGCTATAAATGTTGAGAAAGAAGAAGCTGAAACATTGGCTCAAAGTTTTGGATGCAGAAAAGCAGATTGGCCTTTGGTATACCTTGGTATACCAATTCATTGGAATAAACCTAGGTTGAGGGATTGGGAAGGGATAGTAGAAAGGTTTCAGAGAAAGCTGCAGGGGTGGAAGGGGAATTATCTATCTATGGGAGGAAAATTAACTCTTAT
Organism: Eleocharis quinqueflora; assembly: GCA_964058865.1. Lineage (NCBI taxonomy): Eukaryota > Viridiplantae > Streptophyta > Magnoliopsida > Poales > Cyperaceae > Eleocharis > Eleocharis quinqueflora. The sequence continues at coordinate 14,042 of CAXKVX010002149.1, forward strand.
TAATAGTGCGTTAATATCCCTACCCTTGTATATGATGAGCTCCCACCTTTTACCTGTACAAATTAGAAACAATTTAGATCAAATTAGATGCAGTTTCTTCTGGAACAATGGTACTGAGAAAAAAAGAATTCACCTCTACAATTGGCAAGAAGTTTGTAGACCCAAAGAGCAAGAGGGGATGGGAGTTTTGAACTTAAGAGATATAAACATATCACTTCTAAGTAGATGACTTTGGAGATTAAATGATCCAAATTGTGAAGGTTGGTGGAAAGAAATTATCTTAGTTAAATACACTAATATGAACTCTGGATTGAAAAGCTCTCCATTTTGGAGAAACATACAACCCTATGTACATATGATCAACCTCCACACCAGGAAAATGGTAGGGAATGGGTGTAGCATTAAATTTTGGAGGAACAAATGGTGTACTGATAACCCTTTATGCATTCTTTTCTATAACTTGTTTACTATAAGCAATGAACCTGATATCATGGTGAGGGAAGCCGTCAGGGGTGAATATATCTCTATCACATTTAGAAGACAATTATCCTCAGTACAGAGAGAACAATTTGCTCAGCTATGGGGACTGATAAGACAGGCTCTGCCTCTAACTAGTGAAAGAGATCAGGTTAGCTGGATGGGCAATACATCTGGTACTATGAGAACACAAGATATGTACAAATGGATTAGTTTCAGAGGAATAAAAGAGGAGTTTTTTTATACAGTTATGGGAGTTAAAAATTCCTCTGAAGATTAAAATCTTTATATGACTATTAGTGAAAAAGAAAATATTGGTCAAGACTAATTTAGCTAAAAGGATAGATTTAGTTGAAGTAAAATGTTTGTACTGTGATTGTGCAGAGAGTATCTCACATCTATTTTTTCAATGTGATTACAGTAGAAAAAATTGGATTTGGATCATGAAATCACTACATTGCAGTATGATCCCTTCCAATATAGAGGAACTGTACAATATTGTTATGAATTTGGAAGGGTCAATCAGGGATTTAGCCCTTCTGATTTGTGCAGCCAATATATGGGTGGGGTGGCTTGCCAGGAATCAAAGATGTTTTGAAGGAACTGAACCACTTTCCATTATTGTTTATCAGAATAGAGTTAATTCTCTTCTCTTGCTTTGGTCTGTAGGTTGGAAGGAGCAATTAAAGGTGCAGCTGAAGATCTAGGTCAGAAAGGTGGCTGACAACCAAAAGCAGGGAGAGCTGGAAGATAATTGCTCAGCCAGAGATGTGATGGGAGTGGTGGAAGGAAGGGATTTACTGGCGATTGGATGAAGACATTATACAAGCTCATTTCTTTTCCATTTTTATATTTCTTTGTTTGGTTGTATACTCATAGTGATGTTTTGATCTTTCTCTACGGCTGTGTGTGGCAATCGTGGCAGATGATACACATAGCAGTTAGAATAAAGAGGCAGATAGGGATACTTCGTAGTATGAAAAGTAGATAGCTAAGGGGCGCCAGTATCACCAGATAGAATGATATCTGGAGCCGTATCACAGGGTAGTTAATTACAGATGATGGGGCCTTTTGGGTTTTTTCTTTTACTTTGCAAAAACTGTTGTTAGTTGCTTTCTTTCTTTAAGTGAAATGAAAGTGGTAGGCCTTGGGCCTACTTATTTCAAAAAAATATATATATATATATTCCACTAAGTATTACCCTGGATTGTTCAAATTGCACAAATTTTATGAGCGGTGGAATTTATATTAAAAAAGATATGATTAGAACAATATGGATTATATTTTACTCATTGAATTCCTAATAAAAAATATTTAGATTATATGTGCTAAAAATATTACAAAACAAACATTATTTTAGAGCATCTCAATCTATAAAACTCTTGAAATTTCTAATCTGATGTTGCAGTTTCTAAATAAGTTTCAGAGATGCAGACTAATTTTTATTTAACAATTTTGCATCATCGTTTCTTATTTAGCAATTTTGGTTTAGAGTTTACAAACTCTGATGTGGCTTAACCATTGACTAAAATTGATCGGTCTTCCACAATACTAGTAGTATACACTGATGTGACAATGAAGAAACTCTAACTTTTTTATTTCAAAAATAGAGAGTTTAGAAATAAAAAAAGATCAAAATTTTAAAAGTTAAAACTGATGTGACATTATTTAAAAACTCAAAAAAATTCAATAACAAAGACTACGTAGCTGTAAGTTACAAAGATACTTAGCCCCACAATTTTAGATTCAAGCAGACTATGCTCACCCATTCCTCTCTTGTTGGGGTCCGCCAAACCTTGTGCTTCTCATTTTGTACAAATCAAAGCAGACTTTTTTTAAATAGAGGAAAAAATCATTATTTTCCACAATCAAACCTCTCCAAAATCTCCAAAATAAAACTATATTAAGTGGAACAATGGCCCACCACAACCAGAATCTTTGAACTACTTAGTTGTATGCCACTTTACAGCTAGCAATTCTATAATTAATGTTCCTCAGTTGATTGAATTAAACGAGCATTCAATTTTTCGGCATGGTTTATTTTTGGGTTTTATAAAGTTTCGAAATATGTTAGTACATTGACAATGTGAGGTGCACAACTTTGAGTAATTACTGTGCAACTTTTACACTTGGAAGGATGAGGTGCATTCTATTTCTATGTGGAGTTGGCACGATTTGGAACGGACCCAAAATGGCTGTAAGACCAAATTCTAATTGCAAACCAAAGAAAAAGAACTTCAAAAGGTAACGCATGCAGTTGACGAATTGAGTTGATAAACTACTCTGTCCGAAATTATTGGTAAATAATGAAGCCTCTTTTTGACGGATAAATGCACTGTATGGTTCTTTGTAAGAGAATGAACTACATTTGGGTTCTATGGTGCTTCACGCGGCCCCAAGAAATGAATAAATTATTCAAGTTCATTTTTTGATTTCCTTGTGGATGCATGTGTTGTAAGAATATGAGCAATGAATAAAAAAAAGAGGAAACTATTACATCGATACAAAATCGATATGATACAAAAGACGAGAGTCTCTTCACCATCATGCTAAGAGATGGAAAACAGAGGGAGAGACCAGGCAATACCCAAGGCGATTCATCCCAACTTTTCGAAAATCCAACCACCCACCATTATAGTTGGAAGTTTCACATTTCCCACGATCTCGAAGAACGAAGAAACAAGATATCCTCACACCATAACTCCAGTCAACCTTTTTCCCATACCACATTAACTCAAACAACCACAAACTTACGTAGAAGCCCTCCAAACAAAAAGACAAGTAAGATGCATTAAAGTATTAAACCCCCACCACAAACCAATGACTGGCAACACGTTCAAGCCAAGAAGAAACAACGAAGCACAAGATCACCATAAATGCAACAGGTGCCTGCACATGGGCCATATTCAAAAATTCTGCAAACTAGAAGTACGCTGTTACAATTGTGCCAAGTTCGAGCATAAATCTTTTCACTACCCCAACTAAAACAATCAAGCCCCACCGCCATACAACTCCTCCCAGAACAACCAAGCCCCACTACCACCAACACAACCAACCGTAATGAACCCACAACCTTTTCAAGAGACGAGACCACTGATGCGGGCAGTTTACAAGGAACCTTGTGAAATGCTAGATGGAAATAACGATTATCTAATCACTGTTGGATTCACCATGTTGTTGAGAGGAGCGCCATCCCCAGACATGCCTGCTTGGATCTCACAACTGCTCGTGCAAACCCACCGCCGACACCCACAACAATTAAAAGTGCTTCTAGGTGCCATTTCCCCTTACATCCTACTCTGTGATGAGGTCAACCTAAGAAGCGCGACAATCTTGCATCTGTAAGAATCTCAACAACATACAAACTTGTAAAATTCAAGTTTGTTTTGCAAATCGACAAATACAAAGAAATTATTAGTTACAACAATATTCCCTTTTGTCGATTTGCAAAACTATAATATATGTGCATATTTGAAAGTTTGCTTTAATAATTTTGGCACATATTATTTCTCTCTCTTTTTGTCAATCATGCAAAATGTTGTAGATCGAAAGTGCTTAGTTCCCCCTTTTTGTAAAATTAAGCACAACGTTTTGCATGAAAAATTTGGGTAAACTCCCCCTCATTATGTGCACAATTATCCAAATGAGATTATTTTGTAATAATCAAAGGGTCCCTCTCAAATAGACAACTCACCCTCAATTAATTTCTTATTTTGAATTGATGCACATATAACCATAAATAAAGAAGATAATTAGCATAATCAAAATAAGCAAAATGACAAGTAGGCATATCATTAAGTAGTCTTGTACGAATTTTAACAAGACAAGATCACGAGACTCTATTTGAGGCTTAATAGTTTGGTTTGGTTCTAATATGCCCAATTCATAAAATCTTGTGAGTGTTAATGACACATAATAGATTGCAAGATAAAGAACAAGACAAATGACAATTAATTATCATTACATGGTATATTTAATTAAAGCACAAATGATAATTTGCATTAAGGGCCAATTATTAAATTTCCTTTTTCTACGATGCTTTGTTTATTCTTATAATTTTGATCAAATTTTAACAATTTTGAAATAATTTCATTGTTATGCTACTAATAGTTCAACACGACTCAACTTTTATCAAAGATTGTTGAAATTTTATAGAGCGTGATCAAATTATTCATCTTATAGTATTTGAGAGTATAACAATAGAGTTAGAATTAAATTATCAATTTGTAAATTTTAACATTATTAGTTTAACTCATCATAATAATAGGCAAGAAGATAACTTCTTATGTGAATGATAGTACTTAAATTTTCTATATGAGTATTGTATATTATTTTACCTCTCCCTAAGTATGTGACGTGTGAGTATCAAGGAGAAAATCAAGCATTAATTTAATTTGATTCGACTTTTAAATACTCTTTGACCTACATTAATATTTCTAATTTTGTATTTATATTGAATTGCATGATTATGCATCTTGTCACTTCTAACGCATGTAGGCTTCACATGCTTTGCATTTAACTCTTGAGTATTCTTTTCATTATTTTGTATCAAAAAAATTTATACTCAATTTCATCCTAGTGCTTTTATTTAGTGTACTAGATTATTTTAAGGTCTATTTTCTTTCTCTTAAGTTTGCCCTTGTCTTTTAATAACCTAATTTCTTTTAATGTGTATTTGGGTTAAAGTTTATCTTGAGTCAATTTCATAATGATCTTAGAAATGTGTCAAAGTCATAAAATGAACTTTAGATTGTATTAGTAAACTAGTTTGACTTTATCTTGACAAAATATTTTATTTAATTTATAACACATTTTATGAAGCAAACTTAGGCACACCTTCATTTTAAATTTGTACTATTAAGATTTTGTTAGCTTAGCTCCCCCTAAATATATGACATTATTTGGAAGCTTTATTCAAGTGGTAATATAATTAATTTTGTGTTTTAGGAACTCAAACCACATTTAATTTATTGTTTGTCTTTTTAAACTTGCACTCTAATGAAATATATCTTGTTTTACAACAATAGTTATAAAACACACTCGTGGGAATGTTTCATGCTTCTTCACAAACCATGTTTAAAAATTTACTTTCAAATCCTTAACTTGGTTCTTCGGTTGATATGTGTGGTTTAAGTTTGATTTGCATGCTTTTAAATCATTTAACTTTGGAATGACAATATTTGGTCTCTCATTGGATTTAACTCTGTATTGGACATCATTTTTATTCTTAACCTCATACCTCCAACTGGATTGTTCCTTACGATATGTATTATTTGGTCATGTTGTATTGAAATACATTTGCTTTGGTTCTAATTTGTTTCT